>CAUYON010042948.1:0-32015 GCA_963573935.1 Arctocebus calabarensis
GAGGGACACGTTCTGAAGGACGTTTTGAAGGTAGGAGGTGGTACCCTCCAACACAGCCGATTCACAGAGACATGGATGTGCTGGAATAGTCATTTTCAGTCCTTAAAAAAATGGAATCAGGGCTCGGCGCCTGTGGCTCAACGGGCTAAGGCGCCAGCCACATACACCTGAGCTGGCGGGTTCGAATCCAGCCCCTGGGCCCGCCAAACAACAATGATGGCTGCAACCAAAAAATGGCCGGGCGTTGTGGCGGGTGCCTCTAGTCACAACTACTTGGGAGGTGGAGGCAAGAGACTCACTTGAGCCCAGGAATTGGAGGTTGCTGTGAGCTGTGATGCCACAGCACTCTACCCAGGGTGACAGCTTGAGGCTCTGTCTCAAAAAAAAAAAATGGAATCAGATCAGGTTGAGTGAGCCACCCAAGGTCACAGACAGGTGCACAGGGAGCTCCGGGGAGTGGCCACCGCACCTGCCTCCTCCCTGGCTCCACCTTGGGCCAGAGTTGGGCTCCACGGGGCAGCTAAATTGAGGTTCCAGCCTGTGGAAAGGAGTCTGACCCCTAATCGGCACTTTGCAAACACCATGGGATCCTTACCACCAAATCCCAGGATCAGGCCTGGAAGTCAGCCTATTCTATCAATTATTATTGATTACTGATTATTAAGGAGGGAGCATTCCCACCTCCATGGAAAACTTTAACCACAGCCATCACCAGGCCCCAAGGAGGGAGTCTGGCCCAGGAGGATGGAGCCTATTGCTCTAAGATCCAACAGGGGCCACTGGCCGTAGTGGTCACTGGAAGCATCTTGCCCGATTCCCACATCACAGGTAATCACAGGGCACCAGGCAAGTTCTAAGCCATCCAGTGTGGGAGTTTGACTACATTGTGGGGTTTTTGAACTCAATTTAGAAAATCACACGATTGATCTGATCTGCTCCTTCTTGGCCTGCAATACCCTAACATTACGGCCCAGTGCGTATCCCCCACAGGCATGCACGAGGGCCAGCGAATGGCTATGCTTACCTCCTCCTTATAAGGTGACTGTTCCTCCTGAAGGGCTGAGATGAACGCCACGCGCCTGGTGCTTGAAAAGCCCTCGCTGCACACTTCTGAACAAAATTGTCTAATATTTTTAGGAGAAAATTTCTACGAGAAACAATAATAGAGTGACCTTGCAATTTAGAAAGCAAACCTGTGAAAAGCTGAGGTCCTGGAGGACAGAGCTGGGGCAGGCAGGGCCCACACCCTTCCAGGGGATGTCCGGATGGCTGAGGCCATGAGACGGTCAGTTCACTCCAAGCTGAATGAGCAGGCAGCGTGCAACCCTAAAAAACATGCTCTCAGGGTGCCTGTGAAACCACATGTTTTTGTTCTATAGTAGCGACATCACAGACCAAGGCAGGGGGCATGGGGTCCAGCCAGCCAGGTCTCTCCTGTCCAGCTCTCAGGCCATGTGAAGGAAGTGTGTCCATGTGTCTACATCCAACCAGGCTCTCAGACCCCATCTCTAAGTTGTGGGTCAGCCAACAGAGTCACTTCAATTTTCTACTTGCTTGACAAGAAAATGCTCAATGCCCCGGACAGTGGAGCCTTGTGGGGCAGAGAGCCCCAGTTCCTGAGGACAAGGCTAAGTGAAGTGCATGCACTTACCCAGCCACCTCACCCCTTGGACCTGGCACACATGGGGTCAGCCCATGGGCTCAGCTTCCTCCACCCTCCAAGAGAGCCCGGGGAAGGGTCAAGAAGATGAAAGAACCGTCCAGGTTCCCTGAAACCACGTTCCAGCAACAGCACAGGTGGGGGAACGCAGCGATTCCTGTGGCTGAACTGCATCTCAAACAATTAACGAAAGATGTAGAACCTGCTCCTCCATCTCTGTGAACTTGGATTTCCTCACTTACAACATGGTGGCCATGATGCCCAGCCCACGGTTGTTAGGGAACAAGAAGCAGAGAAGCCCAGGCCTGGCTGAGGTGGGGCTCAGGTCCGGGCAAGGGCCCTGATCATTGCCGTAATTCTCAGGTGTCCTGCAGAACCCTGACAGCCGACCTCCCTGGAGCGTTTTCACCAGTAAAGGCCAACAGCAGCCAACTGGCCATCCACAGCTGAGGCTTTCTACAGGAAGCAGCGGTCCAAGCTGGTCCATCTGGAAGGGTTCAGTCATCACTAAACACAGTGGCCACCCACAGTCAGCGAATGCTCCTGCTAAGTTTACGTCAGCTCCTTCTTCTACAGAAGAAATAAAGCATTACAGGGACAAGTGGGGCCAGCTCCATGCCCATGTCGGCTCCCTCTTTCCCTCCCCACAGCAGTTGGGACATGCCTTTATCACACCTGCACCTGTGGCCATCCCACACACGGCTAATGCATGGTGCTGGCGTTTATAGTTCACAGTGATGATGCCCCACTCCATGGGTCACTTCGCTAGTTTGTTCATCATCTAACATTGTATTTCTGACATCCATGTCCATGGGGCTAGGGACAAGGCCCACTAGATACACCTGCTCTATAGTGCTCTGAGGGATATTTATGCCACAATTTATTTACTCTTCTTCCAACCACAGGAACTTAGGCACTAAGTTTCTAGTTCTGCAAAAATAAATTGCAAGAACATCTTTGTTCATCTCTGCTTCTTTCTGTGTATGAAGATTTCTCCAGGGTATACCCCAGACACAGAACAAATGCTGAAGAGGGTGTGTGCTTCTTTGTCCTCACTGGACGCCCCAGCTTAGCACTCCCAATGTGTGCTAAGGTCCCTGGCCACCAATCTATGGGAGAACATCTCTAAACACTTAGACACTGTTGATTTCTAAAATAATGCTTGTCTATCTGATGGAGGCAGAGAGAATCTCCAGGGCAGAAATAAATAAGAGAAAGAGGATGCCTGGAGTGGACGGGGTCCCTGGAGAGGATGAGGTCACTGGAGTGGACGGGGTCCCTAGAGTGGACAGGGTCCTGGAGTGGACGAGGTCCTAGAGTGGACAGGGGTCCTACAGTGGGCAGGGTCACTGGAGTAGAAGCCTGTCTTGGTTTTCACTTGCCTTCCTCACTAAGCTTAATCAACTCCAGCTTTTAATTTAAAGTGAGAGATATATGACTTTTCCTTTCATTTGAACACTTAGAAATCATTGTAGGGTTATTAATTAGCCTAATTTCAAAATATTTCAGTCTGGGGGAATAGGCAGGCCCAAGGAGAAGGGGGAGCAGTCAGAGTGCAGTGACATCTATTGATTGCATTTGCCACGTGGGCACTGTGTGGGCCCTAAAACATGTGCCACAGCAACAGCAAAGATCTCTGTCACATATTCTGAGAATAGCCAAAAGGGGACTCTCAGAGTGTCATGACCAAGGCTGCTGGGCGTGGTAGCGACTGACTTGGTAGACCCAGACAGCCACCCACCTTGCACCTGGGGAGCATGCTCAGTACAGTGAGCACAGTGAGGTGAGTGCCTGCACCTGCACCACCTCCACATCACTTACGAAGCCCAGCAGAACGTGGACTCTGCATAAATAGGGGCACCATGTTGTTTAGGGAGTCACATAAAGGAAATAGCCTAAAGTGTTCAGTACAGACACAACCACCCATTTTTCTCAAAATACTTCTGTTCTGCAGTTGGTTGAGTTCGTGGATGCAGAACCCATGGGTGTGGGGAACCCACTGTGCTTTCCAAAGCAAGCAGCAGGCAAGTGTGCAGGGAGGCTGCCCCTCTGCAGGGCCACCACTGTGCCTGCCGGTGGCGTCCCTCCAGGGAGACTCCAGAGACACTGGCCCTTCCCACTTCTGACTGTGAATGAGGAGGTCACAGGCTACTACTCCTCAGTGCTGGGCATCAGGAACACTGTGCACCCACCTGGAGATCCCCCAGGATGTGGGAGCATCCCACAAAGAGGAGGACACTCAGACCACCCCCACTGCAGGGAAGGCCGCTCTGATCTTTGACATTGCTCAGAACGCATAAAAGGGAGGGTGGCCTGCCTGTTTGGTTTGGGGTGACATGACAGGCCACATTTGGAACAGGAGCGAGAGTGGGCAGGACCCTCCTTGCTCCAGGAATCGTTCTTCCTTCTCCCAGAAGCCTGTACAGGGTCAGACGTATTAACATGCCTGGACTAGGGTGGGGGGAGCCCGGCTGGGGCCCAGTTCCAGCTTCACCTCCATGGAGCAGCACGGCCAGTGCCTGGGTGGTGTGACCCATCTGTTCTCCCCTCCAGGTACCAGCAGCGCAGAGGTAAAGGAGAACCGCGACGTGGGCAACATGGCCAACCGGGGCGCCAGGCCGCAGTCCACAGGGGACCGAGCCCGCGGTGCACCCGGCCTGAAAAGGAAACGGCCCCTGGAGGAAGGGAATGGGCCCCACGTGTGCAAGCTCCAGCTGATCTGGAAGAAGCTCTCGTGGTCCGTGACGCCCAAGAACGCACTGGTCCAGCTGCACGAGCTGAAGCCGGGCCTGCAGTACCGGACAGTGTCGCAGACCGGCCCTGTGCACGCCCCGGTCTTCGCCGTGGCCGTGGAGGTGAATGGGCTCACGTTTGAGGGCACCGGCCCTACCAAGAAGAAGGCCAAGATGCGCGCGGCCGAGCTGGCACTGCGGTCGTTCGTGCAGTTCCCCAACGCCTGCCAGGCGCACCTGGCCCTGGGCAGCTGCCCGAGCCCCAGCACGGACTTCACCTCCGACCAGGCCGACTTCCCGGACACGCTCTTCAAGGAGTTCGAGCCATCGGCACCGCGCCAGGGCCTGCCAGGTCGACCCGGGAACGCTGAGCTGCTGTCTTCAGCTTACCGGCGGGGGCGACTTCTGCGCCGTGCGCTGGACCTCGTGGGCCCGGCGCCCAGTCCCACCGGCGAGCGCAATCCGGTGGTGCTGCTGAACCAGCTGCGCGCGGGCCTGCGCTACGTGTGCCTGGCAGAGCCGGCCGAGCCCCGCGCACGCAGCTTCGTCATGGCCGTGAGCGTGGACGGTAGGACGTTCGAGGGCTCAGGCCGCAGCAAGAAGGTGGCCAAGGGCCAGGCCGCGCAGGCCGCCCTGCAGGCGCTCTTCGACATCCAGCTGCCTGGCCACACCCCTAGCAGGAGTAAAGGTCACCTCTTGCCACAGGTGAGAATCCCTGAGACAATCCCTGATGCGACCAGATGGAGTCGAGCTCCGTGGGGGTGGGCAGGCCCCTCCCCCAGCTGCCCAAGCGCCGGCTTAGCTGAGGGAGCTGAGAGGCTGTTGCAGCAGCAGGGGAGTTTTCCCACCTGGTCTCCAGCGCGTGCCGGGCTGCGTGGACAGGGGACAGGGCAGCAGAAGGCTGAGACGGGGTGGGGATGGTCCCCAGATCTAACGGGTGGTGGCCTGGGTAGGACTCGGAGTCCGGGTCCAGGGACTGACCAGGGGAGTCGGGCGGGTGGGGGTCAGGGCTGGACTTCCTCTCCTCTGCTGGACAGCCTGCGTTGGTGCGCTCGGCTGCGGGTCTGCTGTCTCACCTCCCCACTCAAACCTTTAGCTCTGTCAGAGGAGTCAGGAGCTCCTCTCTCGCCGTTTTAAAACACCAGTAGCCTGCCAAGTCTTGTAATTGCTTATTTATGCAAATTACCTCTTCTCTTATCATTTTGAGAATTATTTGTGGGCATCACTAATGTAGTGGATACAGAAAATTATCTTTATTCATTTTGGTATCAATCAAAAAAAAACATTTACATAGTTAAAAAGCACTTAGCCTGGTGTGGGATTCCTGGTGAGTGCTGGGTAATTGTAGGTGATTGCTGCCATGACCGTGGTCGCATCACGACTCCTGGAACAGAGTCCGTGTCTTGCCCAGGGAGGTTCCAGATTTGCTGCAGAATGGGGTAGCCAGCCAGAATGGGGGACCTCAGCCAGCTGGGGCTGCTGCTACCCAGAACGTGAGGGTTACAGGCCCTGGTCCTGAGTCAAGGGGTAGGGGGTGGGCATGTGGTGTCCACTCACTCGGTGCTCTCCAGACTCTGAGCAGGCTCCCGGCAGACCACAGGTGCAAGGGGATGGTCCAGGAGACGCTGTGCTCAGTCAGGAGGCCCAGTGGGGGCCACCCACACCTTCATTTTTGAGTACTGATTGAAGGGCCAATAATCATTCTAAGGAATGGTTGGAGGGATTTAGACCATGGTTTCTGTTGACCTTGTCTTTCAACTTACACCCCAAATATTATAAATGCACAGTCCACACAAAGCAGGGCTGGACAGGCCAGCACCACAGCCGTGCTCAGGGACACTATCTGCTGTAGTGTCCTTGAGCACCTCCCAGGGAAACAGTCTGGGCCCTGCTTTCTCATTCCTACACCTCTATCTTATCTATTTCCCCTCTTTTTCCTTTTTATCCTGTTCCTCAGCCATTTGTAGCCAAAATTTGCCATTAACCTCACCTTGGAGGAGCTGGGAGGGACGAATGCCCTCCTGAGGCTGCCCTGACCTTGGGTATGACCTTGGGCAGGTCCAGGACTGGCTCACATCTCCTGCACCTGCTCTGGGAAGGCCCCAGAGAGGGGAGTCTGCGGGTGTCCCCCATGGTGGGTTTCTACACATTCTACCTGGCACTAATCTGGGGAGGCCGTGCCCTCTGGGCTGGGCCTGATGCTGTTCTGTTCAGCAGGAAACATCCTTCTGCTCCCACTCCTGCCTCACTCCCGTTCCCAGCCCGTTCCCTCCCGTTCCCAGTCAGAGAGGGAGAGAGTTGACAGATGTCATGAATTCTGTCTGTGATGCCTTTTCTTTCACGTTGTCAGCCCTGAGCTTGCATGGCGAGAAGCCAGGCAGGGCCACTGCTGTGTAATAGCCATTTGACCCCAGAGGCTGCACGTCGGCTAGAGCTGATGCTGCTGAATTGTTTTTCTCTGACACTCCCTAACCACCCAGCTGGGTGACAGACGTAAGGAGCGAGGGACTCACAGGCCACTCTTCATGGTGGCTGCTGCCACCGGGGCTCTTTACCCTCCCTGGCCTGTGCCCCGTGCACCCAGGCTGGGTGGGGCAATTCCAGACCAGGCACCATCAGCAGAGAATCCTATTTAGGATGTGGTCTGGATTTAGAGGGGAAAAAAACCAAAAGAAACGATTCCCAGCATCACTGTGAATACTACTTTGCCTCCTGCTCTGTCTCCACCTTCCCACCATGGAACCCCACCCCGACATTCTTCTTCCTGCTGGCCACACAGCCCAGTGTCTTTGGAGCTTAATTCTTGAAGGCCCTGCCCTTCCTGGCCCTTTTCTGTCTGCTGGTTGGCACCTGTGTGTGGAGGGTAAGCCAGACATTATCCCAGTAAAGGGCAGGTCCATCGTCAATGACCACAGGCCCAAGTCCATTAGGGAAGATGGTGGCAGCCCCTCCTGCTGGAATCATGCAGCCTCTGCAGCTTTGTTACTAACATCAGCATTCAGTGTCCCCTGCCCAGAGTCCTGGGCTCTGTCCTAGCTCGCAGAACGGCAATCCTGGAGTCTGGTGCTAAGAGCCTCATGCAGTTTTGATAGAAGCAAAGTAAGATGCTGCACCCCTGTTTAATGCTTTTAACTGAAACCTTAGCTGTCAGACATCCTAAAGGGAGTTTTCTTCTTTAATTAAAAGTCCATTAAAAAGTATCTCCAAAAAAAATAAAAGCGTTTCCAGCATGATAGTGCATAGGGATCATAACAGTCCACTCTGGGACCTCCTGCACGATCTCGGTGGTTATCCAGGAGGGCCTCAGCCTGCTCTTCCAGCTCCCCAGGTGGCCAGAGGCTCACTCCTCCAGACACCTGTGCTGCCCAGCCCAGCCCAGCCTCGGGACCCGAGGGGGGCAGAGTCTTGCTGTCCTGCAGACAGTTCTAAGGAAGCAGAACCTCCCCAGCTGCACCCAGAGACCTACAGAGTGTGTCTGTCCATGATCATTGCAATTGTCAAGTAATTCAAACTATCACCTCTCCTGAAACCACCTCAAGTGCCTTGAGCAGTAAAGATGACATGGCATAGACTTGTTTACAGTCTGAATTTTGAAAGAGTAAATTTGGAAAGCATGATATTCTCATAAAGATTAAAAGTGAAGTTGTGACTTCATTGTCTAAATTCACCAATCCCTACACCTAGCAGTGTTTCTCAGATGAGGGCTCACCCACACCTTCAAGTTCATGAGGTCTGTCTCAGCCAGAAGGACAAACCAAGGGTTACGAATTCTTCAGAACACATAGCAGACTAGCTGCTAACAGAGTGCTCAGGTGGCCCTCCCCAATGTCAGCTGGTAGAGTCATGTCTCAAGACACCACCCAGGAGCCCAGCCCAAATCCAGGGGTGCTGGACCTGCAGATGGCACCAGACTTCTAGGTTAACCAGCATCATCATTTAAAAAATAATAAAATCAAAAAACCTACATCTCTCTTCAGTTTTTACTTTCCACCCCTAGGATAGAAAGAGTTAAATGTATAAAAGTAAAAATTCAGAGCCAGGCACAGTGGCTCACACCCGTAATCCCAGCACTTTGGGAGGCCAAGGTGGGTGGATTGCTTGAGCTCAGGAGTTTGAGATCAACCTGAGCCAGAGCAAGATGCCGACTCCAAAAACAAGTCAAGTGTTATGGCAGGTGCCTGTAGTCCCAGCTACTTGGGAGGCTGAGGCAGTCCCAGCTACTTGGGAGGCTGAGGCAAGAGGATCACTTGAGCCTAAGAGTCTGAGGTTTCTGTGAGCTGTGACACCACAACACTCTACTGAGGGTAGCAGAGTAAGACTCTGCCTCAAAAAATAAATAAATAAAAGTAAAAATTCAACCAAGAAGGCATGTTTTGCAGTATTTAGAAATGAAAATAAAGTACCCTGTAATTCTGGTAAAGAAAAGCAGAAGTTACACTTGTGCACAACAGCTCCAGCAAGGGGGTTGATTGATGTGTTTGAGAGTTTCTCTCTTATAGTCAACTACCCCCTTTATTGCCTCATTTTTTAACTTCATGTTGGTGGTTTCCGTGTCGACTAAGATCTAGTGAGAGCAGTGGAAGTCCACTTCTTCCTCAGAGTGACGCGGGGATACCTTGATAAGCCGCTTCGTAAAGGTCGCTTGCTTTGCCCCAGGTGTCTGGAGGAGCGTGAGGGGAGTCGCACCTGTAGCTCCAGTCCCGACTATCCCCAGCCCAGCTCACTGAGCTAGAGTGGCTCTGTCCCCTCTTCTTTGCAGCTGTGACTACTAGGAGGGGGAAGAGACCATGGAAACAGATGAGGTAATTGGAATAAACTTTTTTAAGTTCTGGCACTTCCTAGTACCTCTGGGTCAGAGCTCCTGGGAATTAGCTGCAGACAGGGGCTCGAGGCTGTGACTCACTCTCCCTGGCTGCACTTCAGAAATAACCATTTGCACATGTGTGTCCGTCCCTCTCCCCACACCAAGGTGAGCCCCAGCAGCCTCGGGCCACTTTACAGACCGTCTCTCTAATCTCCCACTCACTCCAAGTCACCTTACTCAATAGAAGTGGGATCCTAACTGCTGTAAAGCAAGCTACTCATTAAGGTTGCCACAACAAATTAGCAGCAACAGAGAGGATTTAAATTTGAGGGGTCCTCACATCTTAAGGAGGCTTAAAAATAAATAGGTGTGGAAATGACAGTCAGCTGATCTTGAAACATCTGCCAGTGTCCACGCTATTAAGCTGAACACACTCCAGAAGCCATTGTGGGCAAGATGATGCCCAGGGGTCCCCTTGCACTCCCAGTGGCAGAAAGGGGCGGCAAGTGCTGGCACCACCACGCACGCAGCCCCAGGAAACCCCAGGGTCTGACCAACTGACCAAGACAGGATGCTTCTCAGGTCCTGCCAGCAGAGACAGGCAACTTTAGATTTCCAAAGATTTTCCGGGAAAGGGTGCAGATGTGCACTCCCACTCAAGATGGAACAAACCGGCTCGTTGTGAGGGCAGCACTGGCCCCACCCAGCCCAGCCCCTGCCACCACCAGGCCCTTCTTGTCACACATCTGTCCACAAACAGTCCCACTCCCATCCCTCCCTCTAACCTCAGCCTTCCCCAATAATGTGATGGGATTTGGTGCAACCTAATTGCTTTATCTGCCTGAGTTTTATTCCTGCCTTTCACACAATCTGATGCGAGGAAGTGGGAGAATGAGTAATGAGTCGGGTTGTTAAATGATGATCTGCTTAGCTAGTGAATAAATGAACCCAAACTACGGATCTCTGAGCCCCACGTGAGATATGTGAACATTGCCATATTCTTTGTGAGAAAACACACAGTTCTGTGTCCTGTCACAGGGGGAAGGACATGACCCAAATGGGTCCCCAACATCTGGCAGGAAGGAGAGGTCTTTCTTGGACCCGAGGGCCAGGCTACAGGGCGTGTCCCCAGCTCTGTGGTGGAAGGGAGGGTCGCAGAAGGTTCCCCACGGTGGTACCAACTTGCCTTGGGTGGAATCTGTGCCATGACCCTGGTGGTGGACAGCACCACCATGGTGCAGCTCTGCTCCAGGACTCTGAGGTGTGAGTCAGTGCTGACCATCATCATTGCATCATCGTTGGATCCCCAGGACTCAAAACGAACAAGCCTCATAAGGCAGCGCCTCTGCTCCCTCAGGCTCGGCCTCTCAATCAGGTCATCCACACCCCTCTGTGCCCACTGGTCTCTTCAGAAGGAGGAACAGTGCTTTGGATAATTTTTTCTAAATTTAAAAAAAAAGTCTTTGTTATGTTGCAAAAAATGCTTTCCATTGAGATTCATCCTCATAAGGGGAGGAGTCACTTGTTTTCGTATTTGCATGAAGGCCTCTGCTGACCCCACTGGCCAGCCAGGGAGGGTGCAATGGTGCTTCCCGGCATCACCAAGCCAAGGGAACAGGTGTTTGGACTGGGGACTTGAAAGAAGACCATTAAAGTATAGTGTGTCGGTGAGGTCCCTCTGACAAGGAACCGAGAGCTGGGCTTTTCCCACCTGTGAGAGGTGCACACTCTCACCCAGGAATTCTTGGTTCTCTCCTGATGCCATGGTGGCTTTTCACCCAAAACAAACACCAAACTCACTAAGACGGAGGAAAACCTGAGGAGGACATGGACTCTGTCCTCTGCCCCCACAGTGAGAAACCATAACACACAATCAGTGCAGAAAAATTGAAAAGTCGTGTTCAGTTTTTGTTAATGGCTTGAATCTTTTGAGGCAGCAGACAAGATGAACCCACTTGTGTGACACCCAGAAGTGTCAGGTTCAGGGTGGCTTCCCTCTCCCGCTCTCCCTGCGTCTGTCTGTTGATATCCAGCTGTGCAGGTGTGTACACGGAGAGTGACTATGGATACAGATGTGTAGAGATACATCTCTGCCTGTCCGTCTCCCCCTCCCTCTGTCTACCTCTCCTTTTTTCTCCCTCACCCACACACAACTACAGGCTATTGTGCATGACACACGTGTGTATGTGGATCTGAACTAGAGGGAAAGACTTCTACTCCCCAGGGGTTTGTGCAAAGTCAGAGGACACACGCTTGTTCTGTGTGCCCATGTTGAGACCCACAAGAGGTGCTTTCTTCCGCACATTATTGAACATCTCTGTGGCTCCATTTTCTCATCTGCAAAGGTTATTCTCAGAATTATCTATCTGCAACAATTGACTAAGTGCTCAGTGATCCTTGGCTGTTATTATTATCATTGTTATTATGACATGATTAGAGGTTTAGTTTTTTGCAATTTCCTGTCCCTGCCTCAAAGCATGTTAAATGCACTAGAAGGAAGAAGGCCCCACCTCACCCCCGTTCTGGGCAAAAGTCATTTTCTAGCTAAAGAGGAGATATTTGCTTGGGTTTACAGACCCATTGCAAGAATCTTGACTGATAAAATAGAGCAATACACTTGCATAAAATAAGTATTTGTTGTTTATTTGAAATTCAAATTTAACTGGATGTTGCACATTTTTTGGCTGAAAGGTCAGGCAGCCCTCCTCACACCTGGGAAGTGAGGTGCAGGTGAGGCTGCCTCCGGGGGTAGGGTCAGGTCTGACATCTGCATCTCAACTCAGCAACCTCAGAGCACAGAATGGCCACAGACTGTCCCGGGGCTGGGCCCCAGTGCCTGGGCTTCTCCTGTTCCTCCTGTGTATTTTACAAGCCCCTCTGGTCCTTCACTTTGCAAATAAACCTTGTAGAGAATGATCCATAGGGTTCCGTGTGTGAAAGCAGGTTAGAGATTGTGACATCCTGAATTCTTAGACTCTCTCTCCCTTAGCTGTTATGAACTCTTCATTCATCTTTGCTGACATTCACTGCCGATTTCACTTCTGTGTAAAATTATAAAGGGCTCGATGTAGGGTGGCCCCCAGAAGGAAATTCCTGACAAAAAAAGCCCAGGAATCAATGCTTAAAAATGAATGTCACTTCTGTCACCGCAGAGATCTCAGTATATGACTCAATGGAAATGATTGAATAGGAACTATGGGGTGTCCCCAAAGCTTCCCATAAAGCTGCCATACACAGGGAAAATGGAAAATTGTAGCTAAATGGGACTTTATATACAAAATATTCATTATAAAATTTTATAAAATATTCTCTAAGTGTCAGCCACCTCTGTAGTTATCTAGACACCAACCCTTCTTACTCAATAATACTCAATAATTCCAAAGCTTACTTAGGGAAAAAGAGAAAAATCTTCTGACATTTACAGCTGGCCTATCTGAAGTTAAGTCTCATTTCTCAAAAGCTGCAAGGGCTTGTTTCTCTGGCACTTTGCTTGAGAATTGCGGAGGGAACACAGATAAGAAGTGCCTGCCTGTTCCATCTGCCTGACATCTCCCACAAAGGGACTCCAGGAGGGCCTTGCCCATCCCACCTCTCCCTTCAGACTTGAGTCACCACCTGATCGCCCCTCCTGGGTCAGATAAGTGCCATGGGAAGCTTTACTCACTGGGACAAGCTGGGCCTCATTAAAACTGGGCATCCCAGGCTCTGGTAACTGGACATTGTCAGGGTCTGTGTGAAGTTGAGTCGTTTGCCCCCAGCACACCCTGGACAGGTCTGTTCTCTGAAGAGGGCTCTGAGTTGCCTCCAGCAACTGGGTCCTCAGAGTGCTGTTTCCTTTCCCAAACAGTCACTTCCTTCTCGTGCATCTGTGAAGCTGGAATTATTCAAGAAGTATTCTTCCTTTCAGCACCCCCACCTTGTGGGATTTGTGGCCACATACCATCCTGTGGTCCATGCAGGGAGCAGGTGGTCCTCTGCACAGCCAGCCATCCCTGACTTTGCTGGCCCTTCTTCAAATCCTATTTCCATGGAAGAGACACAGATGGCCAAGACAATAGTGAGAGGTCACTTCATTGCCATTACACGTCAAAAATTTTTCAGAAAAATCACTCCTTAATGAGGCATTGAGAACTTTGCAGATGCTTAATAATGCATTGTACATTTATACAATATATATACAATGTATGCTGGTGTTCATGTAATGGTATTTATACAATGTATATATAATGTATGCTGGTGTTATCCAATGTATATACAATGTATGCTGTATTTATGCAACATAGTTATACAATGTATATACACTGCATGCTGCTGTTTTATGCAACATAAGTTTACACGATTATATACAATGTATGCTGGTATTTATGCCATGTGCATTTATACAATGTGTATACAATGTATCATATACATTTATACAATAGATTCTGCAACCTTACTTCCCCCATTAAAACATGTTTGCTGAAACTTAAGTAAGATTTAAGAAATACATATTTAGACCACCGCCTCGGGGTTCAGCGCTGCGGGCCGGCCCGCGCGGGACCCCCACCCCCTGCACATGACCCGAGCCCAGAGCGCCCACGTGCCATCCGTTGCCCCCACCGTCCCCAGCGCTTGGAAGAGGTGCCTCGCGGCCCAGCCCCTCCCTCGGCCCCGCAGGAAGCCCGCCCCGCCCCGCCCCGCCCGGCCCACACGTGCCTGGGAGACGTCGGAGCCACGAACTTTCTAGGGCAGCGCAAGAAGACGCTCTCAGAATATAAGGAGTAGAACTCGCTTGCCCTCACTTTTCCACGCTCATGTAGGGGTCCCTCAGAGCCCCCTGCTCCCCCAACCCCATTCAGCCCGCGTCGCCCCTACCGCTCCGGTCTCCACCGCGCGTCCCCGGCACCTGCCCCCCGCCAAGTTTGGTCCCGAACTTACCGGGCTGCGGGGTCGGCCGGCCCGAGGGCAGCGCGCGGGTTTGCAGGGCTGCGGGTCCAGCGGTGGAAGGGCCGGGGGGCGCCCGGGCGCAAGTGCTAACTCCGCCTGTGGGGCCGCCCGGCCGCGGCCTCGCTCCGCCAGTCCGCCCACCCACTAAAAAATAATAATAATAATAATAATACATATTTACAGTTAGACCTAAGTGTTCCCAATACTATGTTTTGGATCTTCAGATATAGCGAACACGACTGATCATTCACTGCAGGCTGTAAGCCGAGCTGTGCCAGCCATCTGGTTACTTCATAGCCACAGCTACAAATGGGGAGGAAGAGGATGCTGCCGGCAGTAACATCAGCTACCTACTTGTATCACTAGGTGCTTCATATCCCCTCACATGCACCCGCGAAGATGGCGCTGTCCCATTTTACAGATGAGCCATTGAGGCGCAGGAAACCCGAGGCCCAGATACCAGTCTCGCGGGGGAGGGGTAAAGCTGTGCAGTTTCTGTGGTTCTGACATGGTGAATAGGTCCTTAGCACGCTGGCCTGCTGCATCCTCCCAACCCCCAGCACATTAAGCTTATGATGGACACAGAACACTCTTAATTTAAAAAGCAGCTCGTGACTTCAGGGGCGAGAATGAGACAAGTAGTGCCTGTGGTTAGCGCCGTCCCAGGAGAACCCCAGGCAGGCAGGGAGGAGCTGAGTGCGGAGCTTGAGCGTGTGAGGGGATGGATGGCAGGCAGGGTGAGGACACACTGGGGTATTGTGTCCCTACAGCTCAGAGGTCCCTACATGTCGGAGACCCCATGTGTCCCTACAGCTCAGAGGTCCCTACATGTCGGAGACCCCAGCAGGCCCAAGGCCCCCAGCAAGTGGAAGCCAGGGATGAGGGCCCTGGGGAGGCTGAAGCCAGGGGCAGTCAGAGCTCTAGGGTCAGTCCTGCCCACGTGCTGGGCTCCTGCTGACACGCCCATGGAGCAGGGTGTGGGGAGCTCGCCCTGGTCAGCAGAGCCTGCAGCCCACCAGTATGGACAACAGGCATCATAAGGATGGCCAGACCACTCCTCCGGGACTCATTACACTGCCAAGGAGAGAGATGGCAAAGGAGACAGCAGACAGGGCCTGGAGGGTAGGGTGTAAATGAAGCAGAGAAGGAGAAGAAGGGCATGCAGGAAGAGCATGGCACTTTGTCCCCACGAACCCAGAGCACCTGTTCCTTGGTGGCCCCTCTCCTTCACCATCTCACCCAGTGCCCGGGGGCTCTTGGGCTATTTTCCTTTGAACTCCTTTGCAATTTCACAGGAGCCCAGGGAGGGCTGTGAAGCTGGGCAGGGGTCTCAGACCTCAACAGACACCAAAGCTGGGCCCCCCACAGAGAGCAAATCTGACCAGGTTGGCAGGTACCCATGAGCTCAGCCATCTCCAGGGAAGCCCAGGAGGGACCTGTAGACTCAGAGGTGCTATAGGAAGATGGATTGTAGGGCATGGCCCTGGACCCCTGGTACCCCATCCTAAATCTGCTTTCAACTAAAGCAGCCAGTGGGGGTTTCTTTAGTACTGTCTAAGACAGTTTTCATACGACAGTTCAGGACTAATAGTGGAATGTGCTTCCCATGAGAAACAATTTCATGCCCATCCCCAGCCCCACCCCAACATGCAGGGTGCACCCCACACCCTCCAGGTGTCCTGGGCTCACCTTCTCAGTCTCAGTCTGTCTCTTTACTCCCATTCATTTTTCAATTCCCCTGAGACCATTCCATATCATGTCTACTGGTCCTGTGCGCACTAGGAATACACTTGGTGCTCCATGGGGGAGTAAGTTTCTGTGAGCGCTGATGAACATTTATGTAGTGCCTGCTGTGTGCCAGGGATGCAGGGAGGATCTTGCAGCTAACCGGGGAAGGGCTGAACTTAGGAGCAGCCTCCTGGACCCCCCACTGAGCGAGTCTCCCCTCCCTCCTGGGCAGGTGACACTGTAGCCGGCTGCCCACCCACCTCTGTGGGAGGGACCTGAGCCCTTTCAATTATTGATGCCTCAGTCCCCTAAAATGGCATGATAATGAAAGTGGTCACTCCACAGGACAGCTGGAGAGGAAAGCAGGTGGGAACACATGTGTAGACATGTGGGGTCTAGAGCAGCACCAGGTGCGGGTGGGCGTACACAGGTCTCAATCTTGTTCCAGGCAGCAGCTGTGGCAATGGCACAGCAGAAGCACCTGGTTTCTGGGGTCTGATGGTAGAGAGCAAAGCCAGTGATGTCAGCCAGTCTCTGGGACACCCCAGGCTCCATGTCTGAAAAACACAGGCTGTGATGGAACATTGGCTCACAGCTCCCACATCCTAAGAAAATAAAACCTGGTATGAGATGCCCATATGCCAACACAACATGCACAATATGGGCACAATATGCCTCAACTGCTCACTCAGTAGCATTTTTTTTTCTTTTCTGAATGTATTTATCTTCATTCGTTCTTTTTTTTTTTAGCTTTTCTTTATTAAATCATAGCTGTGTACATTAGTGCAATCATGGGGTACAATCGTGCTGGCTTCATATACAATCTGAAATATTTTCATCAAACTGTTTAACATAGCCTTCGTGGCATTTTCTTAGTTATTGTATGAAGACCTTTGTATTCTGCATTTAGTAAGTTTCACCTGTACCCTTCTAAGATGCATCGTAGGTTTGGCCTCCCTCCACCCATCCTCCCTCCTCCCCCCCCCCTTATGATAGGCATTCTTAATAGAGCGATGTGTTTAGAGGGACAAACACTGTGCATGAGATTGCTTTGGCTGGTGGGGAATGGAAAATAGTTGAGGGATATTTTACTTCTGGTTGAGACCACTTTTGAGGAAGAAAAACTGTTGTTGCTACCTGTCAGGCTGTTGTAGACATCTATTTAATTTGTGGGAAAGGTGAATTCTAAAAGCAGGAAGCCTTTTGAATTTTGTATTTACATACAGTCAATTTATTACACACCTAGAAGAAGGTGCAGTGTGGAGTGCAGTGCCAGGCTGTGCCCATCAGGAGAGTGGCTTGACTACAGGGCTTTGAGAGGGTAGGAGAGGCTGAGAGGGAAGCTAGATGAAGAAGAGCCAGTGAAAGTGGGAAAACCGAGCCCGGTGACTGGTGGTGTTCACCATTCCCTACCAACTCCTCAAGTAGTTAAGGTCTGTGATTGAGAACATATTCTGTTAGAAAATCATATTTGTATAGGTGAAGATGAAAAAGTGTCTTCTGATTCCTCTTATCATTTAGGTCATTAAAAAAAAGTTGTGAGTGAAAATGAGACGAGACAGTTCTTTGGCAGAGCAAAAGCGACATAACTATTTTCAAACCCTGTTTTGAAACATTGGTAACTTCGGTTTAGTTCTTTCAGAAAGAAGAAAAAACCCTAATGTGTGGGCTTGATATGTGGTTTTGCCAAATTACAGACCAAAGTTGAATGCAGACTGCCAGATCATTTCTTTTCAGAAAGTTTACTTTCTTGGTAAAAACCAGATGAGAACTTGTTATACAAAGGAGCCTAAATACTGTGGTTTAATTTCATGAGACAATCTCGCATGTCTCCAGAATTTTTCCACTGTTTTTTTAGTTTTCAAGGTGGTATCATTATTTGCATTATCTTTATTTGTATCCAGGGCCTGGCCTGGGGCTTGTGGGCTCGCCAGAGTCCTCCCCTGCAGTCACCAGCAGCCACATTTAGCACTTCACCCACTACATCCACCTCCTGATGGCAAAGCTCACCCAGTGGAAAAAGCTCTCCACACCTCATTATTTCTACAACCTGAGTGAATTTGCAAATTAATTGATGTGTGGGAGGAAAGGCATCTGCTATTGCAAAAACCTTTAACTGTGGCAGTAAAACTTGAAATAAAATTAAGTGTTACTATAGTAAACTAATAGTCCCCATGTGAAGAAACACATTTTGTGGTGTGCAGGGCCTTATATTTTCAGGACCTGCTTAATTTATCTATTTTTTTCCTCCAGTATAATTTTTATTTTCATCTAAGGAATACAATGCATTGTTTTTTTAAAAGGCAAATAAGTAATACTATAAGAAGTGTTAGTTCCTTGCCTGACTGTCCCATGCCACTCCTTGGAGGCAACTCCATCTAACTCTTTTAGCTGTTGCCTTGGATACTTGCCTACATTCTTCTAAATAACTTGCTTAGACTACTATTTAGCACGTTGTCTGTTGACTCCACTATGGATGGTAGAGAGTTATTTCTCGTGTACCACCACCTTCCCTTGGCTTTGCTTTAATTGATACTCAGTTTTTACCTTGACTGTGGGATATTGTTTGCAGCTGAGCCTTGTAGTATACTATGATGGTTGTTCCTTTTTGTGAAGCCTGGGGGTGGAGGGTTGTTTCACCATTCAGTATGCAGATTTATCCTTCTGTTTTCAGCAGTCCCTGGATGCTTAGCCTCTCTAGGTCAGCCTCTCCAGAGAGGACACCACCTGGGTGCTGTTGGGAGCAGGGATGTGGGTGTTCAAAACAGGTTTAACCCATCCACCTGTTTTTATCGCTGCTCTACCTATACCTAGTCCTCCACAACACTGGGTGCCTCCATGACTTCAGTCTGGAAATTCTGCAGTACAATTCAGCTTGCTTTTTCATTTTTTTAAATTGATCTCTTCCACCTTCTAAACCACTCCCACTTTCAGGGTAAGTTTTCAGTGTACTTCTCTCTGCTAAGTAGAGTGCCGTAGCATCACAGCAACCTCACACTCTTGGGCTTAAGTGATTCTTTTGCCTCAGCCTCCCAAGTAGCTGGGACTGCAGGTGGCTGCCACAAGGCCCGACTATTTTTTTGTTATAGTTGTCATTTTTGTTTAGCAGGCCCAGGCCAGCTTTGGTGTATGTGGCTGGCGCTCTACCCACTGAGATATGGGCACAGAGCCTGGTTGACTTCTTTCTGTTGTCTGTTCTCTTACTCTCTTTGTCCTGTAAGCTTGTACACTTGTGTTGATTCATTTGCCATCATTTTAGTGATTTGGGAAACAGGTAAACGTGACTGTCCATTCTCCATGCTCAACAGGAAGGCCTCTGGCTCCTATTTTTTGACACATTTTGCTTTGTTTTGCACATAGGTTTATAGCATCTTAACTCTATTTTAAAAAGCATATTTTGATTTAATGAGTACATTTTCCATGGTCTCCTTTTCATCACACGATTCTAAGAAAATTGTGCAGACATATGCACATTGCTGCTTTGAATTAGAGTCATGATGTTTCTGGGTCCTTGGTATACATTCTAAGAAGATCTGTCTGATACTAATATTTCATTATGTAGCAGGAGGGAGAGATGATAAAACACCAGCTCCAGAGAAGAAAGGACTGGCCTTTTGGTCCCCTCTCTTACCTACAGGCTGGTTTTAAAAGCCTCTTTTGTGGTGGCGCTCTCTGACTATTCTGGCTATCAGCAGTAAAGCCTTTCTGGAGTAGGACAGTAGAGGGCAAGAAGACCTGGTAGGGATGGCAGTGTTAAAAGCTGAACTTTTCAAAGAAGCAGAGACTCCAATAAAATTAGACCCACAGCTGTTGGGCTGGGACAGGGGAGAGGCAAGCAGAGCTACTGTGAAAGATGTTGGCATCCCTGAGACCAGCATGGCTCTGGTGTGTGTGTGGACGGCCCTGTAGTGGTGGCCATGCCTCACGTGCTGGCCAGGTTTGTACCATCTCTGACAGACAGACAGGTAAAGCCTCGTCATGTCTCTCCCTGACTTTGAAAACCCCGACATAAGTCACCAATTTGTTAAGTCTTCTGCCTTTGGGAAAGCCTTGCATTTTCAGTATGTGAAATGCAGTCCATTTCAATCCACCCTTCTCTTCCTCTGCCATCATTAGCTGCAGTTTATACACAGTAGGCTTTGTACCTTGATTCGCAAATTTTGGACCATGCTCCAATACCACCTCTACCCAGGCCCTTTTTTTTGCAAGGGTAATGCAAAATGCAGCTCACGAGCCTGTTTCAGACCTTATTAAAACATCATTTCCCCTGCCTTATTCCCAGATTTCTGTGCTTAATCATAGAAAGGCAGCTTGTTCAAATACACATTATTCTTGTTTGGAAACTCTCCTGGCTTGTCTTCCTCTTCACCTCTCTCTGTATTTTGTAACCCTGCTTCACTGAGGCCCTTCTTATTAAATACCATAATTTTCTCATTGGAGAGTTATTTGTAAACTTAATTAACTCTGTGTCAGTGTTTGAGTTAATTTGCTCCCTTTAATTTTAGCCTCCCTGGCCATGGTTTTCCATATTCTGTCCTGTGTCTGTTAAAGACTTGGTAAATAGTTTTGAAATGCCAGTTGGTGATATATGAGCCTCTTTTAACATTTCTTTGATTTATGTGCAGTGCTGTGGAAAATGGCAAAGAAAGCAAATTATATGGCAAAAAATGTTGCCAATCTTCACTTTTTTACTCTTAGTTTTAAAAAGTATACTTATCAATCAAATCTGATGGATTTTCTTTTTTATAAAGATTGAAAATTTAACTATTTGAAGACTGCAATACATATTCTACATTTGCTTACTCCATTCAGAGGCTCAGGACTGGAGCAGGTGTTGGGACTCTGAAAGCTCTCAACCTCTACGAGTTTCTTATGAAACAGTTAGATTTTTGATAGAACTGGCAAAGATGCGGGAAGCACATTGCTGAATCTTTGTGGACCAGCAAGAGCTGTGTCCTTTTATAATAGCTAATTATGACTTGACTGTGGTCTCTCTATATAGCATATTTTTGGTGGCTTCCAGGTAGAGTTTGGCCTCTTGAACCAGTCAGTGAACCAACACGTATTTTGGAGAGTACACTACAATTGTACTCAGGTTTAACTGTGTCTAAGAATATGCTGAATTAACACTGTTCCGATGTTAATCCCCAGATCCCCAGTAGAAATTCTGATCCTGTAAATTTGAGGTGAGACCTTGGAATCTGCATTTTTGGTGAGCACTCTAGATGATTGTGATGCAGGTGATCTCTGACTGTGTTTTGAAAAATGATTAGAAGGGCTCGGCGCCTGTGGCTCAGCGGGCTAAGGCGCCAGCCACGTACACCTGAGCTGGAGGGTTCGAATCCAGCCTGGGCCCGCCAAACAACAATGATGGCTGCAACCAAAAAATGGCCGGGTGTTGTGGCGGGCACCTGTATTCCCAGCTACTTGGGAGGTGGAGGCAAGAGACTCGCTCGAGCCCAGGAATTGGAGATTGCTGCGAGCTGTGATGCCACAGCACTCTATCCAGGGTGACAGCTTGAGGCTCTGTCTCAAAAAAAAAGAAAAGAAAAATGATTAGAAGGTTAAAATGCCCTTTGATTATGCCAGTCCCCTATTTAGTATCTCCAGTGACACCTTCCTCCAACTGTCTGCTGCACAAATTACAAAAAAAGTATTTAAAAACCCAGACTACTTGGGAGCATTAAGGATTTTTAATTTGTATAGGCAAGGTGTGCAAATCTGGCTGTGTTGCAGCCCCTACAATGCCTACAGACCTCTTTGAAGTGTTTTATGTTTTTATTTGTTCCTTTGGCAAGTATTTATTGAGCCACAAATGTGTGCCAAGCATTGTCGTAGGTGCTGAAGCTACAGTAGTGACTAAGACAGCCAAAGTCTCTGTTCTAATGGAGCTTATATTCTGTTGTGTGGGAGATGGGGAGAGGCTGTGGTAGGGAAGTATACACAAAGGAAGAAACACACAATATGTACATAATACCTAGTGGGGTTCACTACTGTGACTAAGGTAAAACAGTGGTATAGGAGGCCAGAGAAGGCTCTCTGAAAAGGTGAAATTCAGGTTGAGACTCATGGCAAGAAGTCAGCTATGCAAAGACCAGGGTGAAAAGTGTTGGAGGCAGAGGGAACAGCTAGTGAAAGAGGACCCAAGACAGGAACAGAAAGGAAGCTGGTCACAGTGGCCAGAGCAGAGTCAGCTGGGGACAGAGTGGTGGAGTGCTGGTGAGGCAGGAGGAGGAGGCAGGGTCAGGTCACATAGGTTGTCATGCTCCGTGTTCTGTGACTCTGTATGGTCTGTCTGTGGCTGCTTGGATCAGTGATCATTGATGCCTAAGCCAGAGGCTACCAGTAGTCACTGAGGCCCTAGCCTATGTTCTCACCCTTTGCTGCAGGGTGCGGGTTCACAGCTCTTTGAACACTTTGGAGTCTGAATGTGTTCTGGGGGTTAGAATAGCATTGTTCTTATACCACATGCTATATTAATCTCTTCAGCAGGGTCTGATGTAGTACCCTGTGATCAGATATTGTGCAGCAAAATTTATGACTATTCACACTCAGATAAATTAAGGTTTAAATAGACCCACATCAGTTCATGTCAGGTTTTGCTGCCACATGAGTTTTGGCGCTTCCCTTGATGAGAGATTTCAGAACTTGTTATACATTCTTGTTTTGTGAAAAGGCGTTATGGCTGTGCACTGGCAGGTTCGTGGCCCATCCTCTGTTCTGGGTGTGAAACATCAGAGGGTATTGAGTGGGTGAAAAGATGGATGTACACAAATGGCCATGCTGAGGCAAGTCCAGAGCAGTGGGTCATCGCTGAGTTGGAAGAGGCGGCAAGCGAAATGGAACTCTGAAGCCCAGAAGCCATGTAGAGAGACTGGCCGGAACCATCAGAGCTGTTGGCTGGGCCCTGGCAAGCTCTGTTCCTGTTTTACAAGAGGCCTGGTTGTGGACACATTTCCTGTGTGTGTGGGTCTCTGCTGCCCCACAGAGCCTAGCAGACCCTGTGAGTAGGGTTCCCAAGCCCCCCGGTGCTGGCTGCAACCTGAGGAGACCTCATTGGCTATAAGGGGAGTCACTAGACCTTCCTCATCCTCACATTGGTGATTCAGAATTCAAATTCCTGGGCGGTGCCTGTGGCTCAAGGAGTAGGGCGCCAGTTCCATATATCAGAGGTGGCGGGTTCAAACCTGGCCCTGGCCAAAAACTGCAAAAAAAAAACAAAAAACAATTCAAATTCCTACCACACTTAAAGTTGACTTCACATTATTTATTTTAAAAATATTGTTTGAGAGTACGCAAATTCTGGAGAGGTGGTTTAGTGTTTACAGAGCAGAGACCCTGGACCCAGGCTGTCCTGATTCCAGCCCTGACCCTGCCACTTAACATCTGTGCCTCCTTTTCCTCATCTGTGAAACAGAGGGGATAATAGTACTTACCTCGCAGGATGGTTGTATGGATTAATTGACTTAATTGAGCACCTAGAGCTCAGTGTGTCCCAGATACACATTAGCTAATGTTATGGTTGTCCTCTATATATTGTCGTAGGCATGGGGGATACAGCAGTAAAGACTGGGGAGAATATCTGCTCCTGCGGGACTTATATTCTAGGCACTTCTTGACCTTTCATGAACAGAACATTGCTCTGTACATCCAACCACGTCCAGCACTGTGGATTGCATCCATCATACCATCCCAGTCTCAGCAGACTTTCATTGAACATGATGTAGGCCCCTGGACGAGGCCTGTGGGGTTTGTGAAATGGACTACGAGACAGTTCTGCCACTCTTGTGGTGTACAGTTCAGGGAAAGAGTCAAGAGATAGATACACACAGAAAACCCATGCACTAATGTACAGTGCAGCTCCCTACATGGAAGGTACTTAAAGGGAAAGGCAACCAACTCATGTGGTTACTGCAGATAAAAAGGAGACATTAGCTGTGGCAGTAATTGCGTACTCTAATCTTCTCAGTTCTGGTCCCAAAGAAGGCTAAGCCTTGTATCAGAGATCTTCCCCTAGATGGATGTGCTTGGTGATAAATGTGTCAGTATTCCTTCTTGGACATTCCTAGCTGGCTCATGCTGCTCTTGTTTTGGTTGATTAGCTTGTTCCTCACAGCAGATTTTGAAAAGTCTGAGTAAGGCTGCAAGGCATCATTGGAGTTGGAGTATGAAACCTGTACATGAGAGCAGTCCTTCTCGCATTAGGGACTCAACTGACTTAGGGTCCAGCCGTCCCTGTGCACTCCCCTTCCCCAAATCCACTAGGAATAGACCTATTTTGACTGGTCTATCTCCTCTTAAGATTTTTTCTGCCAGAAGCAAGTCCTAGTTACTGGCCTAATCACTACTAAGATTCAGCCTAATTGTTAATGGCTCAACAGCCTCAGCCTGTTGGTAACATTTTTGGATTGTGTACTTAGGGCCAGCCACTTTGGTCAGTGTGTTTCATGTACTTAACCTTCACTAACTCCAGGGACCTGAGTGTGAACTTGCCCAGCAGAACCCCAAATTGCTACTAGAGTGATCAAGTAGTATTGAGTAGCAGTGTTAACCCCAATGCCGGAAGAGAACTGAGGCTTCAGCAAGTCGAATAATTCACTCAAGGTTACACAGTTGGATAAGTAGAAGGCTTCTGATTTATATCCAGATAGTCAACCACCAACCCACATTCTTTTTTTTTTTTGCAGTTTTTGACCGAGGCCAGGTTTGAACCCACCATTTCCCATATATGGGGCTGGCACCCTACTCCTTGAGCCACAGGCACCGCCCACAAATCCATATTCTTAATTAGATCAAGAAGAGAAGAACCCTTTCTCTGCCTAGGTTGTGTTGGTCAGTAGAAAATTCAGTCTGGTCTGTTGTTTGTTTTAAACCAAAAATGTACCCACTGTTAATATGTGTGACTTTAGCTTCTTTTCCTTCCAAGAGGAGGAAAATCGTAGTCCCGTATTTATCATGAGGGAAAATCCTAACACACAGGATGACACCTGTTTTTGCCTTTTCTGTGTAGATAGTCACATCGGAACTTAAACAGAGAGACTTTAATCTTCCCATTCTGAGTTCTTTATTAGATGCCTAAGAAATACTCCATAACTTGATTGTTCAGTGCATCAAGCTTGAGCCAATTTTGGGGGCATTTAGGTTGTGTGTAGATTAAAAAGAACAATCTCCACAGTCTGTTAAAAGGATTTTCCCAACTGATCCTCTGGATTGCCTTTCATTTAGCATGCTTATTGTGTTTCTGTAAGCCTCCTACAATTGTCCTTTGGGGGGTGGGGGGGAGGTTGTTTGTTTTTTGAGTTTTACTCAGAATTGGCCAAGAGGTATCATTTTATGATAGGTTGTCTTCCTAAGGTATACGAGAAGAATTTGAAGTTTCCCTCTCACTACAATTACTCACTTAGAACAACTCAGTACGTATATTTTTTTTCTCTTTTCCCCATTTTTATACTTAACCATTTAATATTTGACACACATTGGGTAACAAATTGATTAAAATGTGATCATTCTGGTTGGGCCTGGTGGCTCTTAACACTTTGGGCAGGTTGAGGTGGGAGGATCACTTGTGCTCAGGAGTTTGAGACCAGCCTGAGCAACATAGCAAGATCCTGTCTCTACAAAAATAGAGAAATTTTAAAACTTAGCTGGGCATAGTGGCGGATATCTTTATTCCCAGCTATTTAGGAGGTTGAGGCTGGAGGATCACTTGAACCCAAGAGTTGGAGGTGGCCGTGAGCTATGATGACGCCACTGTGCTCTAGCCCAGGTAAACACTGTGAGACTTTGCTCCTCCCCACCCCAAAGTGATTATTCTAATGAATTTTGTGAAAATTCAGTTATTTCTAGCATTGGAGGAGGTAGATTTCTGGGCATGGTCACTTCTTAAAATCATAACAACAGCTCTTTTCTTTGCCTGTTTGCAGTGTGCTGAAGGCTTTTGATATTATATCACTTAATTCCAGCAACAACTGTTCTTCATCCATAAAAGGAGGCTGATAGTACCTCCTCCACGGGGTTGTTGGGAGATAGGGAAAAGGTGCTTGTAGAGTCTGCCTTAGGGAGTGTGCTCAGTAACCATAAAAATATCTCTGTCCAGCTCAGTGCCTGTGGCTCAACGGGCTAAGGCGTCAGCCATGTACACCTGAGCTGGCGGGTTCGAATCCAGCCTGGGCCCACCAAACAACAATGACGGCTGCAACCAAAATCTGGTCGGGCGTTGTGGCGGGCGCCTGTAGTCCCAGCTACTTGGGAGGCGGAGGCAGGAGGCTCGCTTGGAATTGGAGGTTGCTGTGAGCTGTGATGCCATAGCACTCTATCCAGGGTGACAGCTTGAGGCTCTGTCTCAAAAGAAAAAAAAAAAAATCTCTGTCCTTTGGTGATAAGCATCACTCAGAAGGTAAAAGAAACACCCAGAATCACCCTTGCTGAGCTGGAGTTTGAACTCAGGGCTGGTTGACTACAGAGCTCTATCTTCTACCCATTGGACCTACCTCATAACCTTTGCTGCTTCATGGCAAAGTGCAGAGGAAAGCAATTGCCTTCTAGTGGTCCTGAGCCATCAGCCCTATTCCTCAAGGGATAATGCAGTTGTTAAAATTGATGAGAAAGAGTCCTTCCTGAATGTATTCTCCCTTTCCTGACTCCTATTCTTGTATGCCTCCAAACTAAGCAGCTGTCTTCTCACTTCCACTCCTATTATTTTCCATTTTTCTGGCATCATTATTGTATTATGTCTTTCCCAGCCTGTGATTATATGGCTCCCTGTTTTCCGTAGTCTTCCTTCTGAGTTTCATCTGCACTGCCTTTCCTTCTTCTCAGCTTCCTACCCCTGGTAAGCAAGGGGTGAGCAAACCCCTTGTTGGGAGCTTGCCTCTGCAGCAGACTTTTGGTTTGTGGAGAGAAGCAGAGGAAGCTAAAGGGGCTGCATCTGATGGCGACAAATGTGGCCCTTGGAAGAAAGAAGAGCTTTCCACTCTCCACCTAAGTCTCGACTGATTAGGGAACTCATTTTGCTATTCCAAGAAGAGCTTTTAATAAACAAATCATTCTGTCATTATCAGATTGATAATTTTTTTTAAAAATCATGTCTACCAGTTTCTTGACTAGTGATAACTTGGCAAATGAGTGACTAATGCTTAGAATTCAATGCCTAGAATTAAGAAATGTCCAGTGGTTCTCATTATACTCATTTCTTAATTGAAAAACCTCTCTTTTGGGGAGAAAAATATCCAAGGACATATTTATTATATAGGAATACTTAGTCCTTCCCCCAAGCCTCACCTATGAAAGTTTGGGAAGAAAAACGAAGTGTTGTATGTCAGTAAATGTTCAGTGTGTGTTTGGGCTCTAGCATTGCATTAGAAGTCAGCTAATAGCAGGCAAGAGACATCATAGGAGGCCCTTTCCCACCCCCTACCCACTAAGTGCCTTAACTGGAGACTTTGGTGACTAGTAAATGTTGGCATTTCGTAAGTATATTTAAGTTTCACCAATTTGATTTTTTTATACTGAGAAGTCCAGCTCTAGCTGCATTTTTATAGAGAAATGTTTAAAATATAGAATTCCAGTGTTAGAAGGGACCTTAGATGTGTTTCTAGGCTTACTTGGCAGACTTTTTTTTTTTTTTTTTTTTGAGACAGAGCCTCAAGCTGTCACCTTGAATAGAGTGCTGTGGCATCACAGCTCACAGCAACCCCCAGTTCCTGGGCGCAAGCGAGTCTCCTGCCTTAGCCTCCCAAGTAGCTGGGACTACAGGCGCCCGCCATAATGCCCGGCCATTTTTTGGTTGCAGCCGTCATTGTTGTTTGGTGGGCCCAGGCTGGATTCAAACCCGCCAGCTCAGGTGTACGTGGCTGGCACCTTAGCCCGTTCAGCCACAGATGCCCAGCCGACAGACTAGGTTATAGGGCTATCGGAAGGAAATGTGTCACTTTGTCAAAATTCCCGAGAGACCCTCTCACCACACATTTCACAAAGTGCTGCGTAGTGTTCCTGCCTCTGAGAGGAGTCAGATAGGGATGCTCTGCCTCAGGGGTAAGGGAAGAGCCAAAACATCCCTCTGTCTGGAGGTGTCCAACCCACCAATCATTCATGTCCCAAATCCAATTAAAATTAGGGGAAAAGTGGACAGAACTGACAGACTCTGCAATGGTTGAGGTGAGGGCCCACAGCAAGGGGTGCACTGAGGTTGTGCACCTTGACGCAGCCTGCACATAACACAGCCTGCACCCTGACAGTGTGCACAGCAACACAACATACACTCCGACAGTGTGCACATAACCCAGCACGCACATCACGCAGCCTGCACATAACCCAGCACGCACATCACGCAGCCAGCACATAACCCAGCATGCACATCAATGCTGGGTTATGTGCAATGCTAGGACTCTGGGAGGCTGAGCTCAGGAGTTTGAGACCAACCTGAGTAAGAATGAGACACTATCTCTAAATACAGCTGGGCATTGTAGTGGGCACCTGTAGTCCCTGCTACTCAGGAGGCTGAGGCAAGAGGATCGCTTAAGCCCAAGTGTTTGAGGTTGCTGTGAGCTGCAACATGACAGCACTCTAGAGTGCCAGAGAGTGAGACTCTGTCTCAAAAAACAAACAAAAAAATATCATGGTCAACAAAAATGTCAAAGAAAGTCTGAGAATCTGTTACTGCCAGAGGAGCTTAATTACACAGATGACTGAGTAAAGCATTGTATCCTGGGATAGAAAAAGGCTATTAGGTAAAAACTAAGAAATGTGAATAAATATGGACTTTACTCACAATGTGTCAACACTAGTTAACATGCTTTGACAGATGCATCATATAATGTAAGATGTTAATAATAGAAAACCTCTCAAAAAAAAAAAAAGACCTCTACTATCTTCACAAATTTTATGTAAACCTAAAAATACTCTAGATTTTTTTTTAAAGCTTATGTTGAAACCAGAGAGAAAGCAGACAAGTGCACCTCAGACTCTGTCCCAGTGACTGCCTTGTAACAAATCTGAGGCAGCCCTCAGTGCCCCTCCAGTCCTTAAGGCCCTGAGACTTGGGAACCACAAGGCCAAGCCTGGCAGAGTATGTTAAGCCCCCAAATTCGGCCAGAGCCAAGAAATCCGAATCACCCTTCCTCATCCCGCCCGGGCTGGGCGTCTCCCAGAGCCGTTTCCCGAGCGTGGGGGCTTCTCTGCGGTGCACACAGCCACATGGTCACAGTACGCATTAACTACAGGGATGGGTGAAGGGCCCTTCAGACAAGAGTGAGCTTTTCCTAAAGTAGTGTCCTCACTCAAAAAACACCCAAGGGCCATCTGTAACTGCTGACTCTGCTTTGGAAACTCTGTGCCTTGTCACTAACTTCTTCACTATGCCAGGAAACAGTGGTTTGTGGTTGGAGTCAGTGAAGCCATCACTCCCCACACTCAGCTGGACCCTCACCCACCGCCTGGGGAGCATGGGGCAGACTGTGGGGCAGTTTGGCTAGAAAGCATGGGATCACACAAAGCCCAGCACAGTGGTCTGCCTGAGACTTGTCCCTGTTGGGCTGCAGGACAGAGCTTTACAGCAGGCACCCACTGGCCCCAAGCTAACTTAACCCCAGGGGCCTTTGGTACCGAGAGCACTAAGATTACTTTTGTGTCCCTCACCCTGCCATGCATTTCTAAACACAAACACCGCTGTCCAGAGTCCAGTTCCATTCCTTCCATCCACAGTGAGACAGATTATCTTCTCAAATTTTATTTTATTGATTTTTCGAGTCTCACTTCGTTGTCCTGGGTAGAATGCCATGGCATCATAAATTACAGCAACCTCAAACGCTTGAAAGCTCAAGCAATTCTCTTGCCTCAGCCTTTCAAATAGCAGGGACTACAGGGGCCCACCACAACGTGTAGCTATTTTTAGAGATAGGGTCTCAGTCTTGCTCAGGCTGGTCTCAACTCCTGAGTTCAAGTAACTGTCTCCCAGAGTGCTGCGATTACAGGCGTGGGCCACCACCCCCTGAAGTTTTTTCCTATTTTTAGTAAAGAATCTAAAGTTAAATCTTACTTTTGCTCAGGCTGGTCTCAAACTTGTGAGCTCAAGTGACCCACCAGCCAGGGCCTCCCACAGTGCTAGGACTACAGAAGTGAGACACCACACTTTGCCTTTATCTTCTCAATTTTTAGATGACCTTCCTTCAGGATGACAGCAGGTGTGTTAGCTGGGTGTGGCATTCTCAGATTCAAGGGTGCCATCTGCACTGCCCATTGGGGTTGTAAACTTCCCTCAAAGGCAGGAGTGGGGAACAAGAGTATGGAACCCACCCATGCATGTATGCACCTGTCCATCACCATCCACACATCCTGTAAGTACCACCCATGCATGTATGTACCTGTCACCATCCACACATCCTGTATCCACCCACTCATGCATGTATGTACCTGTCACCATCCATACATCCTGTACCCACCCACCCGTGCATGTATGCATCTGTCCATCACCATCCACGCATCCTATCACTCATGCATTTATGTACCTGTCTGTCACCATCCACACATCCTATACCCACCCACCCATGTGTCTGTCCATTCATCCACCCATCTATCCCTGCCCAAGTTGGCTCCAGCCTCCTCCTCCTTGGCTCTTCCAGAAACTTGGCGTCCAGGCCCGGTAGTCCAATGGCCACACATGTGTGGCTACATGAGGCCCTTCACATTGCCACTTATGTCAACAGAACACCAGAACCCTGTGCTGTTGGGGCATTGGGGCTCCAGCATTTGTGGTGAAGCAGGCCACATCACCACCCCTGTCCAGGCCAGAGCCTAGCAGCTGACAGCAGGGCAGGGCCATGTCCTGGAAGTCGCAGTGACAGAGTAGGGACAGAGCCAGGGGTAGCTGGGCATTGGCTCAGCATTGGCTCCTCCAGGAAGACCCTGCTCCCGCCCCTTCCTGGCAGCTAAGGGGCAACAGCCAATGGGGGGAGGGGTTCCCACATCTCAGAGGTGTCCCAGGGGAGGGTGGGGAGTGGTAGGGAATGTAACTCTGCTCAGGGACAAGTAAGTGGCCACCAGGGAGGAGAAACAGATACCTGGGAAGATGAGGGTGGGGACAGACTGACTCAACTTGGGAGATAGGTGCTACCTCAGAGGGCTGGGCCAGTCTGGCTGCAACCTGGTCCTCTTTCCTACAATTTGCTAACATAATAGGAAGGGGAGGGACATCGACAGCTATTTATAATGGATCTGGTTTTACAAAGATAAGAGGAAAGGGCCCTGCAGGCCCATAATTCAAAATCACCACTGGTAGAGTGCCCTGGTGTCACAGCTCACAGCAACCTTACAGGTGTGAGCCACAGCGTCTGGCCAAAAAGCCAGCTTTTTTTTTTTTTTTTTTTTTAAGTAGCCCTGGGCTGGGTTCGAACCTGCCACCCCTAGTGCATGAGGATGGAACTCTTAACCTTTGAGCTATGGGCACCCAACCCTAAATATTCTTTATACCAAGGAGTCATGTTTTGGGGTGAAATGTCCTGAGCCCCTTCCCCATGCAGAACAGGAAGTAGGTTTGGAGAGAACACTGTGCTCCTATCACAGGTCAGAAAATATCTGAACCCACCTTCACTTTTCAGCCAGGAGTAGTGACACAGACATGCAAAACCACTGGAAGAGATTGACAATTCATCCATTTATTTATTTATTTTTGTAGAGACAGAGTCTCACTCTATCACCCTTGGTAGAGTGCCATGGCATCAACACCGCTCACAGCAACCTCCAACTCCAACAATTTATTTTTTTTGAGAGACAAGATAGTCTCACTACATCGCCCTCAGTAAAATACAGTGGCACCACAGCTCACAGCAACCCCCAACTCTTGGGCTTAAGCAATTCTCATGCCTCAGCCTCCCAAGTAGCTGAGACTACAGGTGTCCGCTACAACGCCTGGCTATTTTTTTTGTTGTAGTTGTCAGTATTGTTTAGCAGGCCTGGGCTGGGTTTAAACCTGCCAGCCCCAGTGCATGTGGACGGCACCCTAACTACTGAGCTACGGGGGTCGAACCCGACAATTTTTTTTTTTTTTTTTTGTAGAGACAGAGTCTCACTTTATCGCCCTGGGTAGAGTGCCGTGGCATCACACTGCTCACAGCAACCTCCAGCTCTTGGGCTTAAGCGATTCTCTTGCCTCAGCCTCCCTAGTAGCTGG
>CAUYON010042951.1:0-17087 GCA_963573935.1 Arctocebus calabarensis
GAGTCTCACTTTATCGCCCTAGGTAGAGTGCCGTGGCATCACACTGCTCACAGCAACCTCCAGCTCTTGGGCTTAAGCGATTCTCTTGCCTCAGCCTCCCTAGTAGCTGGGACTACAGGCGCCCGCCACAGCGCCCGGCTATTTTTTTGTTTTTGCAGTTCCGCCGAGGCCGGGCTTGAACCTGCCACCTTTGGTATATGGGGCCGGCACCCTACTAGCTGAGCCACAGGAGCCGCCCTGAGGCTACTCCTTAAAATAAATAATTCTCTTCCTCCCTGCCTCCGGTTGCCGGTAGGACCCATCTCTTGCTGCCGCTGCTGGGACCCCGAGTCATGGCCCACACTGAGAACAATACCCCCCAAAAAGGGAGGAGATGGAATTAAGCCACCTCAATCTTTGGAAATTTGGAACTTCACTGAAAATTGGTATTGTTGGATTGCTAGATGTTGGGAAATCGACCTTCTTCGATGTATTAACCACGAGTCAGGTTTTGGCAGAAAACTTCCCATTCTGCACTATTGATCCTACTGAGAGCAGGGGACCTGTGCCACACGAAAGGCTTGACTTTCCTTGCCGGTGCCCCAAACCAGCAAGTAAGATTCCTGCCTTTCTAAATGTAGTGGATATTGCGGTCTTCACAAGGAGCTCACAGTGGGCAGGGCCTGGGAAATGCTTTTTTATCTCATGTCAGTGCCTGTGATGGGATCTTTCCTCTACCAAGGACTTTGGAAGATGATGAGATCACACATGTTGAAGGAAAGTAGATCCTATTGAGATGTAGAAATAATACATGGAGAGCTTTGCTTAAAAACGAGGAAATGATTTGGCCCATTACAGATAAACTAGAAAAGGAGACTGTGGGAGGAGGAGATAAAAACTACAACCTAAATCTGACATAATGTGCAAAGTCAAATCCTAGGTTATAGATCAGAAGAAACCTATTTGGTGCCATCATGACTGGAATGACAAAAGAGATTGAAGTATTGTATAAACACTTGTTTTTGACACTTCAAAACCAATGGTCTACTTGGTTAATCTTTCTGAAAAAAGGCCACATTAGAAAGAAAAACAAATGGTTGATAAAAATGAAAGAGTGGGTGGACGAGTTTGACCCAGGTGCCTTAGTCATTCCTTTTAGTGGGGCCTTGGAACTGAAGTTGCAAGAATTGAGTGCTGAGGAGAGACAGAAGCCAACATGACACAAAGTGCTTTGCCCAGGGTCATTGAGGCCGGGTTTGCAGCACTCAACTAGAGTATGTTTTCACTGCAGTCCCAGATGAAGAGCGTGCATGGCCCATGAGGAAAGGGACAAAGGCTCCTCAGGCTTCAAGAAAGAGTCACACAAATTTTGAAAAGGGATTCATTATGGCTGAAGTAATGAAATATGAAGATTTTAAAGAGGAAGTTTTTCTTTTTTTTTTTTGAGACAGAGTCTCACTTTGTTGCCCTCGGTAGAATGCTGTGACCGTCACACCTCATAGAAACCTCCAACTCTTGGGCTCAAGTGATTCTCTTGCCTCAGCCTTCCAAGTAGTTTGGGACTACAGGCACCTGCTGCAACACCTGCCTATTTTTATTTTTATTTATTTATTTATTTATTATTTATTTATTTATTTTTGTAGAGACAGAGTCTCACTTTATTGCCCTCGGTAGAGTGCTGTGGCATCACACAGCTCACAGCAACCTCCAACTCCTGGGCTTAGGCGATTCTCTTGCCTCAGCCTCCCGGGTAGCTGGGACTACAGGCACCCCCCACAACACCTGGCTATTTTCTGTTTTGCAGTTCGGCTGAGTCCAGGTTTGAACCCGCTACCTTCGGTATATGGTGCCGGTGCCCTACTCAATGAGCCACAGGCGCTGCCCAGAGACAAGGTCTTACTGTGGCTGAGTCTGGTCTCGAACCCAGGAGCTCAGGCAATCCACCTGCCTCTCTCTCCCAGAGTGCTAGGATTACAGGCTAGAGGCACTGCACCTGGCCCATGAGGAAGGTTCTGAAAATGCAATCAAGGCTGCTGGAAAGCACAGACAACAAGGCAGAAGTTACAGTGTCGAAGATGGAGATATTGTCTTCAAATTTAATAGACCTCAACAACCAAAGAAGAAATAGATTTTAGTTATTACTTATAACAATGTAGAATTTCCAAAAGGCATATAATTTTTTTTAATTAAAATTTCCAAAAACTTGAAGGAACAAATAAAGTTGGGGAAATGAGAATCGTCTACAAACACATTATTTTTATTTTAAAATTAAAATATTGTGTATCTCCAGCCAAATGCAAATTCACTAAATGTGAACAGCTTTGCTTTTCGTGTGATGAAGACTACTCCAAATTGTAGAAGTTTTTCAGGAACCCTATTTCTCTCATGACACTTCATTAATCTCTATCAAGTATGTCAAGCCTGACACATTTGACAGTGAGGACAACGTGGCTTGCTCCTTTAAACAAGCGCAAAGCTTGGGCGGTGCCTGTGGCTCAAAGGAGTAGGGTGCCCGCCCCATATGCCGGAGGTGGTGGGTTCAAACCCAGCCCCGGCAGAAAAAAAAAAAAAAAGAAGAAGAAAGAAGCGCAAAGCTCATGACTTGACATCCCTTAATAGCAGTGAGTATCTTCAAGCTCCACTTCCCAGCACCTCAGTGCAGAAGACGACGAGGAGACAAAGGAAGGAGAGAGAAGCAGCTGTGAGCGGAAGGGCGTAACCCCCACCGCGGATCCTGAGGCTTCCGTTCCAGGTCAGCAGTGGGGGGTCTGCATGCAACTGGAAAAGCCTCTAATTAATATTCCCAAGGAGCAGCAAAAAAGGTTCCATTTTGCAGTGTTTTTCTGATAATGCTTTGCTTCTAAGAATCCAACTGTGCGGTGGTCTTGAAGACCACACAGAGCTTCTATTGAACAGCAAGATTACAAAGAAGCGAAAAGACGTGAGCCCAAGTTCTTGCTGTTTCACAAGGCAGGTGGCCGCGGGGCCGTGGACTCAAGCACCGTACTGGCAGATCTCCGAGGGGTGAGAACACTTGCCAACAGCCGCCAGGCTCAGTGGCAGAGTCCCAGGCTGCTCAATCGCTTCTGGTGAGAGTCCTTTCTGTCTCTGCCTCAACTTGTTTCTAGAGACGTGTATTCGTGACAGCCTCGTCCAAGCCGCTCTCCCTCCTCCTAGTTTCGGTAGGTGTCCTTCCTCAGCCTGGCTGAGTTTTCTAAAGCTTACCTTTCAAGGTCCTGGCACACTGCTTCTCCGAGGGCCGGGCGGGGCGGGGGAGCCCGGGGACGAAGGCCGCCACGTGGACGCAGTACTCGGTGTCCGGCTCCAGCCAGGCGAGCTCCAGCGTGCGGTTGCTCACACATTGGGACCACTGCGACGGGGGTTGTGAACAGTGGTTAGAGCCGGAGATTTCTGGGACCAGACAAATGACCAGGCGGAAAGGAAAGACTGAGACACCATTTAATCCTCCACTGTCACTAGAAACTTGCTCTTTTCAGCAACACTGTCAGTGTTCCCTTTTCCTTTAGGTCAGCAGAACATGGTCAGGAGCTGGACAATCTCAACAAAAACACGTGGATGGGGTTTTTATTCAACCTGGTCCTGTGTTCTTGGTAACTTGGTTTTTTTTTTTTAATTCTTGGAGAGTGATGGATGTTATACACTTGACTGGGAGTCAAGTGTGTGGGGAAGAAATCCTCAGGACCCTGATAAAAGTGTAGCTATTTGGGAGACAGGTAGTGCAAGAAAGTTGGCCAGACACCAAATGGCACGGTCACAGCACCCCTCTTCACATACTCCTGTCACTCCTCAGACCCCTACATGAGTATAGCCATCCTGGGGGGACTGTTAGTGACAGAGAGCAGGTCAGAGACCACATGGCATGGTCACAGCACCCCCTCTCCACCCTCCTGAAATACTTCAAAGCCCGAATTCCTGGGAAACATCAGGACTCCTCCTGGGTCCTGAGGAAGTCGGTGATTCTAAAATCAGTCTTGGACGCAGCATCATTCACTCTGCAGGAAAGATGACTCCCCTCACTTCCGATGATCCCCTCCCACATTCCTACCACACTAATAAAAGTCCCTTGAAACTGTGTGAGGGGCGCTGACTTCTGTTCACACTCCATTCTGCTACTTTAAAATAAAGCCTATCCATCCCTGGACCCACCTCCTCTCTTCCTTGTAGACCCTGTCTGTATTCTCCACACCCCCCACCTCGGTTTTTGGCCGAGGCTGGGTTTGACCCCGCCACCTCCTGCGTATGGGGCTGGCACCCTACTCCTTCGAGCCACAGGCGCCGCCCCCCTGTCTGTATTCTATCCCTAAACTTCTCAAAGTGCACAATCGCTCTCCATTCCAGTAACGACATTGCACCCTGTTAACAGAGCGTCTCTATAAAGAAAATCTGAAGTTAAGTCTGTAAATTTTCATGGCATCTCTTTTGAATATCATGTCTTCCCTGATTCACAAACCAAGATTCAAAGCATCAGGGCTGTTTGTTTTAGCATTGGCTACAAAAGTACATAGATTGGATATTCCATTCCGTTTCAGGCTTACCATTCTATTTGATTTAGTATTGCATATAGACACATTATATTTCAGATTGGAGTATATTTGTTGCATGGAAACAGAACTGTCTTCTAGATTTCTCTTCCACTTCTCTGGAGGCGTCAGGAAAATAGACATGGACTTCTCATCAGTGGTCAGAGCAACCTCTGGAGGACCGATTTGTGCTTAAAGGGGAGGGGAGAGGGTATTGTCATGTTCAGATATAGAAATCACCTTAGATGAAGCTACAGTCTAATTCTACTCTGTTCAAAGCCTTAAAACCTACCCTCTTACAGGAGATGCCTCAAAATGTCCTATAGTGGGATTGAGTCATGCCAGATCTTGAAATAATCATTTTACAACAATAATCAATCCCAATCAATAATCATCCCAACAACAATGCTAAAACAGCAAGCCCAAGTCTTGCATTTACTTAGTCACATGGATAAACAGTACTTGATGATGGTAAATACAATCAGAACTATTGGTGACTTGCAAAGTTGGTGATAAAAAAACATAAACATGATTCGATAAGTGGAAAAATAAGACATGTGATTAGAATGATCTAAAACTGAGGTCAGCAAACCTTTATGATGGATGTCCAGGCAGTACATATTTTAGGCTTGGCAGGCCAAGTGATCTCTGTTGCAACTACTCTACTCCGTTTGTAGCACGGAAGCAGTCATAGATAGCTATGGAAACGCATGAGTGTGGCTTGTGTTCCAATAAAACTTATTTATCAGTAGACATCAGAATTGGAATTTCCTATACTTTTCACTTTTTCTGATGAAAAAAAAACTATTTAAAAAATAAATGTGATTCTTAGTTCTTCCCCTGTAGAAAAACAGAGATGGGGTCGGGAGGCTAAATTTGGCCCAAGGGCCATAGTTCTCTAACCCCTGATCTGGAAGTGTGCCAGAGCCTAGGGAGCACTTGTAGAGTTCATTGTGGTGGCCCTGAGTGGGTCTTTCATGGCCCAGTTAGTTACAGATCAAAAGATGGCAAAATTATAAAAGCAAACCCCTGGAAGATATTGCCTTAATTCTGATTACACCTGGAAATTGTATCATCGCACTACCAAGTTTATCATGAAGGGACTTAGCTGGATGATCAGGACCATCTTGAAACAATCTTATGGGCACATGTCAATGATTTTTAAACCCACAACATTAAAAAAATCTTTTAGTTGTGGCTGGCACCTGTGGCTGAGAGGAGTAGGGTGCCGGCCCCATATGCCGGAAGTGGTGGGTTCAAACCCAGCTCTGGCCAAAAACTGCCAAAAAAAAAAAAAATCGTTTAGTTGTTCCTGAAATTACAGAGCCTCCAATAAATACCAAAATTTGATGTTATTGTCCTCTAGCATCAGCTTTGGATCTGGCGAAATCTTAGAGATCATCTACCCAAACATTTCACTCTAAAGGTGAGTCTCTGGGAAGCAGCAAGGTGATGCATCTTAGCCTGGTCACCCAGCCTGTTGGTACAGAACAGACTGAAGCCGAGTATCTTCCCCTGGGGCAACCTGTATGTGAGCCACACCAATCAACCAGAAGGTCAGCTTAGTTTGATAGTAATACATGTTTAACAGTTGTGGCAATTGCATTACTTACTTTCTAAAAAAGGATAGAATCGACCGGTTTCAGCCCATTTGGAGCAATTTGTTTCCCAAATGGCTTTAACTTTGGCATAGTATTGGTGCTCATAGTCAGAAGTTTCAGCAGAAAGATCACAGTAGGTCCTATTGATATTTCTGCATTCGGATTTATTCAGCCATCTCTTTTGCCCATATCTGCTAAGAAAGAAACTCTGAATTAATAATGAGGTACCCTTTACAATTAAAATAAACTCCAGTCATTCTATAAAACTGAATGGAACTGAAGACCTTCCCTTTAGAAAAACAAAAGTGTCTGTCATTGAGATAAAAAAGAATCCATTTTGCTGCTGGCATTTGTTTTTTTTTTTCATTAGCTGTCAGGAACATGAGTCAGAATTTCTGTAATCACCTTTCTTTTCTGTGAATTATAATGTGGATGGTGCATTCTGAAAGTATGTATTTTATTTTTATTCTTTGGCTACAGTAAATTTTTACATATCCTCTGATTTATTCTGCCAGGAATTATCTACTGAAGTTTTTAGTCCACCCTGTGTATACAAAGTCTGTTTGATGGGTTGTTTTACGGACAATTAGTCATTTCTTTTTCTTAGAAGAAAAATTATGTTGTCACTTTCATTGAATTAAAACGTCTGCTAGGCATCACGAGTCCTGAGGAACATTCAAGAGGTTGGAGTGCATATAAAACCCCGCATTTTCAATAACTATAGTGAGGAGGAGGATGATAATAATGACACTGATTAGTTCCTTACTAAGCTTAATCATAAAAAAAATGATATTGATTAGGTTGAGAACACCTATTTTCTTTTTCTTTATTAAAAACATAACATTCAGAGCAACTAGGAAGAAAGAAATACTTTTAGCCCTTTTCAGGTGGGAGGGACTCTGATGTAGAGTTTGGGTGACACGGGACGAGCCAGTGAAACAGAGCTGCGTGGGAGGCTGCTGAAGGGATTAAGGCGGGGTGCTGAGGGGCAGGCGGAGAGGCACATCTGGTGGGAGTGGGGGGAAGGTGATGGGGCTAGAGTGGCAGCGTGGGGAGCAGTTGAGAGGACACTGCAGTGGGTCAGGGGAAGATGCAGGTGGTTTGGACAAGGATGGTGGTGACAGTAGAAAGAATGAGGCCGGATCTTTTAGGATATAGGCCTTGGTGACTGAGTGCATGCAGGAGATTAGGGACAGGAAGGAGGTAAGGATGACGTCTTTTTCTGTCTGGGGCAGGTGGGTGGAACAGTGGTGACATTTCCAAGACAAGGAATACTGAAGAGTGGATTTGGGGTTGGGGTGAGGAAGAAAGAGAATGTGCTGAGTTCTGATGAAGCATGAGATACTCAAATGCAGATGCCCAGCGGGCCCAGGGGCTCAGGGAAATGGCACAAAACTGCTCGCTGAAGGCACAGGCATGGATGGATTCTCCATGGAGACAAAGCAGCGTTTAGGGTAAGAATTCCGGAGCATCATGATTTAAGGGTTGGATACAAAGTAGACCTGGAAATAGCAGCTAAAGAGAAAAGAGAGAAAACACATATCACAGAAGTTAAGGGAAGAGTGTGACTCCCCGTCGAGGAGGAGGATACATCAACTGTGTCAAGTATGGCAAAGCTGCAGGATGCCTGCTCTTTCACAATATAGAACAGATTTCTGACAGTCAATGCACACCTACTAAAAACATTAGGGATACAGTCAGAGCTTCGGGGCCAACTTCTCCATCCAAATGATCTCCATTGCTTAGGGATTTTCAGGATTTTTTAACCACAGTCTATGGGGAAAAATACACTTTACATTGTGACCCAGTACACACACGTACACACGTGTGTGTGTACGAAACATACTACAACAGAAGTTTTACAACATAATATTTAAACCTTACTACATGTTTTTTTTTTTCATCATAGGTTTTTTACACCATGCTATTCCTTTCCATTGAAATAATGGCAGCTATGTACCTCAAAATGGATTTCATAACCTGTCAACACGTCTTGACTTGTGGTTTGAAAAATATTGCCACTGCCTATGTGATCCACCCTCCTCAAACTTCCTCACTCTGCCAAGGGCAAGGCAGCTTTCCAAGACAGATAGTGATGAAAGAGAAAATACCGTTTACCAAATTCTGAACAAAATAAATGATGACCAGAATTATCCAACAAACGTTTCAGTAACGATATTCGTATATAGCAAAAAGTCATATGGGGTCCTCCTCATTATTGTAACAACCCTAGGAGGGGTTGGCATTATTGTCACCCCATTTTACAGATGAGGAAACAGAGGGGTTCAGGGAGCCTCTCAAGTTCACATGACTAATAAAGGGAATCTCTGGGAGTTGAAACTGAAGCTTCTTTCTGATGTCAAAGCTTATGATTTTAGGGCTACATCCTATTTCCTGCCTTCAATTCTTTTGTGGGTATAATTTAAACTTTTGTTAAATTTTCATCTTGGAAACACACTGCACTCAAAAAGTATAAAAGTTTAATAGTGACCTGCTCAGCCTGGCTGTGAAGTGGGGACTGTCTGACCCCAAAGCTGAGCTTGCAGCCCATGGCAGTGAAATTTGCCACCCTTTATTCCTATTCCCTTTCATATGCATGGGCGTGTAAGAACTCTGTCACCTCAAGCTTCTTTTTAAATGCATGGTTTTGAAATGTGCACAATTTAAATTATCTGCTCTCACAGAGCAGCGATGACTCTGCCTATTTTTGCAAAACCCTTTTTGAATCACATAAAATTACAAAGGACAGAACAAGCTCTTTGCTCCACCTAATGGAAAAGGAGGCAAGGGAACACTCACCAGCCATTTCTCTTTGCAGAGCGATGTCTCATTTCCTGTCAACACCAGCTCCTGAGAAACGTTTTGGAAGTGAGAATGTGGTTCTAGATAAATGAGGGTGTGGTGAGTAGCTGCTGACATCTCTCATTGGCTTTAGTGGACAGAATTTTTTTTTTTTTCAAAGACTAACATGACTTTATTCTTCTTTGTAAATATGATAAATATTTTAAAATTCAAACTATCAAACAATTCCAGAAAGTATCATCAAAAAAGAAATAAATCACCCTAAAACCCGCTACCCTGAGAAATTTGGTGTATGTGTGTATGATTCTGGGCAACTTGTCACGCCTAGATATAAACAGAAGAATGACTAGATAGTAGAAAAGACAAAAACTGGAGTGTATCATACATATGGTTTTAATAAAAGTAGCAAATATAATTTGATCTGAATTTTCACAGAAAAAAAAAATTGAAGTGAAATTAAAGGAATTGGTGACCGAATGTTCCATTACCACAAAAGATACTAGTTCCTAAGAGAGCTTTTAAATTAAGAAAATGGTTTATGAAAAATAGCAAGAGGCTAATTATTAAAATAATAAAGTATTTTCATTTTAGATCACATTTTATGGGTTCCTGCTGTGAAAATCAGTACACTGATAGTTCTTCCCAACTTCCGATTTGTTATATTATTGTTTAGATTCGAATATTTACCAGAAATGTTCTCTATCTTTCCCATCACTATTTAGTCTTAGTTCTACATTTAGATGAATTCAGGGCATGCCACCATTTTTTTTTCCATAACTGTGTCCTTCCTAAGTTCTTTTGAATTCGTTTTTATATCTATGTTAGCTGAATATCATCTTTAGCTAGTGGTTCCCCCACCCCAGAAGGTCTCTGGGAAGGGATATTCTGAGTTCCCATCTGCGTGTAAATATCTGTCTAGTGAAACTGATAAGAGCCTTAGGTCTCACTTGTTTTTCCCTAAGAAGATGTATTCTGCTCTGTGCTGCCAGGCAGAAAGTCTCCTTTTCCCAACTTGAGTTCTCCTTTTGCTATAATGGCCACAAATCATTTGATTTTCTTAAACTTTAGTAACTTCACCAGGATACATCTTTGTGTTTGTTTTTATTAGATTTTTTCTAGACATACCATCCATGTATTTATAATAAGTAATTCCAAAAAGTCTTTATTACCTGTTCAACCACTATTATCCCTTAGCTATAACAGGTTTTCATTTTAATAGAATATTTTTATTTTCCAGCTTTTTCTTAAGTTCTACCCACTTGCTTAAAAAAAAAAATTCTCCCCGATGTCTTGGACTCTCTTCTTTCTCTTTTTTCTCTTTTGTGCGTTTTATCTTGAGAGATTATGTTGTTTATGGACTGTAATGAAACTGTGGACAATTACTTGTCTGAAATCTCTTATTTTCATGGGAAGCTTTTCAGAAACTTTTGACTCATGTTTTTTTTCCTCTTTCCCCCTTCCAGTAACTGTGGATAGGTGTGAAACTAGTTTCTTTGCAATTGCTACCCTTTGATGGGGTTGGCTGGCTGCTGAATAGGCAAATGGGAATAGAAGCAGGACTGAAGTAATGAGCTTTCTCCCCACAACTGGGAATTTCCGTTTCTGTCAAACACCCTGTCACCACATCTATTATTCCTTTGCTGGGCAGCTTGTGTGTCCTCAGGTTTGGGGTTGCAGGATGCTGGTGTGGTCATGGCACGCTCCTCAGGCCATGACCCTCCTGGGCTCTCTCCCTTCCTTCTGCACCTGCACCTGCTTCCCTTGGGGCTGTGACAGGGCACTCAATGGAAATGTCCCTTGTGCCTGATTTCTGTTTCAGCTCCCTCCTTTCTGACATTCTGTGGCATCCAACTAGGGCTCCATGGGGACATTTCCTCCGTTCTGATCATGGCACTTCCCTCAATTTCTACATTTTAGGATTGTTAGATGGGCCTCTTAGTACCGTGACACTTATTCTTGTGACATTATTTCCTGTTGCTGGTGTTTGGGAGAGCATAGTTTTGCCGGCAGCTTCTGCAGCTGTTTTCCTTCAGAGTCTACTAGATTTGGCTTACATTCTTCAGAGTCTGTGGTTTGGGGTATGGCGTTTCCTTTGTTTCTCTGAAGATGGATGTTGTCTAACTGTTTTACAATCTTTCTTGCTTGTCCTGAGTTGGGAAGGTAGCTGCAACCTTTACTGGCTAGCAACAGCTGATTGCCCAGAATTCCGTGCTGTTTCACTAAGTCTAAGACTATCTATAATTCTAAAATGCTTAGATGTTTCAGAGAAGATGGATTGCCTTGTTTTCTCAGCCACATAATAGTGTTTTGACCAACTTCATTTCTCCAGGTACATAACTTCCCCTTGTCTGAGCACCCAAGGCTTCTCTTGCCACCAAAAAAAAAAGTTTTACAATTTAATCTAACAAAACCTATCAAGAAAATTTAATATGAAATATCAAAAACTTTTCTCTTTTTCAAACACATATTTAATACCATGGATGGTTTCTCTTTGCACAATTAATAGGAGTCTGAGTCTTGTGTTTGTAAATTAGCCGAAAGGAAAAGAACCAACTTACATGAAGTACTGCACAGTATAAGTAACTGCAACTCCTTGTAGACCCTCTGGTGGATTCCACTGTAGGACATTCTTCATGTTTATGGATAAGAAGGTGATATTTGTAGGTTTAGGCAAACCACCAGAGACACAGGGAACTGAAAGAGGAGTAGAGAGGCATGGAGGTCTTAGTGGAGAAGGAAAACGTGACCCTGCAGTAGCTAGTCTGCAGAGATTGGGCCCCCATGAACCATGCTGTCCAGTACACAGGCCACGTGGACCTCCCAAACTGAACCTGAGCTGACCCTGTGACTTTCTTCAAACAAGAGAATGTGGCAGAAATGATTCTGGGACTAAGTTTTAGGGTGGCCTGGGACCTTCCACTTTCATCCTTTTGAGATTCCTAAGTGGTCACATAAAACAACAGCTATAACCTGCTGGGGTTATAGCTGGAGACCATGTCAAGAGGTCATATGAAGAAGGATAGGCTCAGTTGTCCCAGTGTCTAAGCTGAACCCAACCTTCCAACTAAAATGCCACAGTGAAGTCATGACTGTAGTTGCAAGAGAGACCCTGAGCATGATCAGCAGAAGAATAGTCCAGCAGAGCACCAGTTCATTTCCAAAATCATAAGAAATAATAAAATGGTTTTTTTTGTTTGTTTTTGAGACAGAGCCTCAGGCTGTCACCCTGGGTAGAGTGCGTGGCATCACAGCTCACAGCAACTTCCAACTCCTAGGCTCAAGCGAGTCTCCTGCCTCTGCCTCCCAAGTAGCTGGGACTACAGGAGGCTGCAACAATGCCCAGCCATTTTTTGGTTGCAGCTGTCATTGTTGTTTGGTGGGCCTGGGCTGGATTCAAACCTGCCAGCTCAGGTGTACGTGGCTGGCGCTTTAGCCCGCTGAGCCACAGGTGCTGAGTCAACTATTAATTTTTTTAAGTGATGCTACCACTGTGTGCATCAGGTTTTAATTGTGATCATGAACTTACTCTAATTTTGTGAAGTCCTCTCTATCAGGTTCTTGCCTATCTTATTTTATATTACTGTGTGTCAGACTTAATAGTAATAAGGGCCAACATTAAGAACTTATCATTTGCCAAGAACCATGAGAAGGAAGCACTTTGTTCCTTATGTACGTACTAAACCTTTATAAGATAGGGGCTTTCATTCTCTTTTTTTACATTTTCCTTTTTTTTTTTTTTTTTTTTTTAGACAGAGTCTCACTTTGTCACCCTATATAAATTGCTGTGGTGTCATAGCTCACAGCAACCTCAATCTCCTGGGCTTAAGCGATTCTCTTGCCTCAGCCTCCCAAGTAGCTGGAACTACAGGTGCCCGCCACAACTCCCAACTATTTTTAGAGACGAGGTCTTACTCTGGCTCAGGCAATTCACCCACCTCAGCCTCCCAAGTGCTAGGATTATAGATGTGGTGTGTGCCCAAGGCTTTCATTTTTATTCTTGTTTTATAGGGAATGAGACACAGAGCAACTAAGGAACTTACCACCATCCTGAGCAAGGAACTAAGCTCCAGGACTCACCTGTAACTGTTGCTGTGAGCGGGGTGTGGGTAGACGTTCAATCTCCTTTGCCTGGGCTGTGGCAGATTGGATTCATTTTTCATTCCTCTTTACCTTAGAAGATTTTTTATATTATAGGTTCTGTTTGGCAACTAATTTTTAATTATGTTGCTTGATAAAAGCAGATGGCACATTTAGTCTGCATGTGGCCTTTTACTGGGAACAATTACCAAAATTCCTTGCTTTTGTAGAGTTGGACATAGCCTTTGTCTTAGTCTGCTAGGGCTGCCATAGCTAAGTACTATAGACTGTTGGCTTAAACAACATAAATTTATTATTTTTTCATAGTTCTGGAGGCTAGAAGTCCAAGACAGGGTTCCAGCAGAGTTGGGTTCTACTGAGGGACTTCTTCCTGGCTTGCAGATAGCTGCCTTCTTTCTGTGCCTTCACGTGGTGGGGACTGGGGGAGCCGAGGCAGGTGGATTGCTTGAGCTCGGGAGTTCAAGAACAGCCTGAGCAAGGGTGAGGCCTGTCTCTAAAAAATAGCCAGGCTTTGTAGCGGGTGCCTGTAGTCCCAGCTTCTTGGGAGGCTGAGGCAAGAGAATCACTTAAACCCAGCTATGAGCTGTGACACCCCGGCACTCTACCGAGGATGACGAAGTGAAATTCTATCTCAAAGAAAAGAAAATCACTAATGTAGAGTATTCTTATAAGAACACAAATCTCATCCAACCAGCCCCTCCCATGACTTCATATAACCCTAATTTCTTCAGAGAGGTGCCATCTTCAAATACTGTCACATCAGGGGTTGGGCTTCAACATATGAATTTGGGGAGGATACAAACATTGAATTCATAATTATACTGGATGATCTCACATGCTTCAGATGTAATTCAAAATTATATTTATCCCCTCAAACCGTGTAACGTTGTGAAACATGAAGATATTGTTAAAGTAAATAAATTCTTTTAGGTTAGGAGGAAATTTTTTTTTTTTCTTGAGATAGAGTCTCACTGTGTTGCCCTGGGTAGAGTGCTGTGGCGTCACAGCTCACAGCAATCTCCAACTCTTGGGCTTAAGCGATTATCTTGCCTTAGCCTCCCAAGTAGCTGGGACTACAGGCACCCAGTGCAACACTCCATTATTTTATTTATTTATTTATTTTAATTACAGTTGCCATTGTTGTTTAGCAGGTCTGGGCTGGGTTCAAACCTACCAGCCTTGGTGTATGTGGCTGGCACCCTAACCACTGAGCTATGGGTGCCCAGCCTAGGAGGAAATTTTTTAAGTTTCAAAGTGATAACATTTTAAGAAAAGAGCTTTGATTTGTTCAGGTATGTTAAATTATAGAAGTATCTCTTGAGTTTACAAATAATTAAGAGGCAAGCTTTGATTAGATCAAGGAAGCTGAAAACATTCTATAGACTCTTCCTTTTATTCCCACTTAAGTTAAAAAAAAAGTCTATATAATTAACAGAAGTTCACTTAAGGAAGGCTAGGCACCCATAGCTCAATGGTTAGAACACTGGCCCCGTGCACCGGGTTTAAACCTGGCCAGGGCCTGCTAAACTAAGAAATAAAAAGTTCACTTAAGGGAGTTGAAATTGAGGAATCCCTGACAGAAAGAAAATGTAATAAATGGGATGAATTAAAGAAGGAAAACAATGCCCAAATCACAAGTAAGAAAGAATGCTAGAGGAAAGGAGAGCAGCTTCACAGCTCAGCAACCTTAGAGGAGATAGGTTCAGGGAATAAGACTTCAATAGGGACATCTAGACTGTTTGCCCTTTGCTGATCTTGGGCAAAGCAATGGTCTATAACCCCAGGTGAAAAAAGTAAGAGGAAGCACTTAGTCCATCCTAGGTTACTGGCAGCACCAAGAAGGAGAAAAACCCACTTCCAAAGACCAACTGTTGTCACCCTGTACCTGGCTGCCAAACTTTCTCTGCCACATTATGGAAGGTAGCTTGGTAAAGACCAGAAGCAGACCTCATTTTGTTGGGCTAATAGTGACCCTTAAATACACAGGTGAACACCCTGCCAAGTACCATGAAATATTGGAGGAAACCAACTCTGTGAAAAAAACCATGAACCTTGGCAAGCAGAGGTAATGCTGGAGGAAATACACAAAAAAATAAAAGAAGGAAAATTTAAAAAGTAGGATATTTGTCTGTTATATAAATATCATCATAGGGTTATGATAGAATGTATTTTATCCATGATACAAAAAACAGGGCTGCGAAAAAGAATTTTAGAAATGAGGGCTGAGTGTGATGGCTCATGCCTGTAATCCTAGCACCCTGGGAGGCCAACCCAGGTGGATTGCTTGAGCTCACGAATTTGAGACCATCCTGAGCAAGAGGGGGACCCCATCTCTACTAAAAATACAAAAACTGAGGCAAAAGGATCACTTGAGCCCAAGAGTTGGAAGTTGCTGTGAGCTATGATGATAACTGTGGCACTCAACCTAGGGTGACAGCCTAAGACTCTGTCTCTAAAAAACAAAAAAATTTTTTTGGAAATGCAATATAGAGTGTCACATAATTACTTGATCACTGGGCTGTACCAGAGAAAAGACATAGCTGAAGAGAGTGCAGGAATTTTTATATGGTTTTGTGCAGCACAACAGCAAAATATGGAAGGTGGGACCAGCAGCCCAAATTTTGTCTGATAGAAGTCCCAGAAGGAGATGAGGTAGCTCTTGCCTGTAATCCTAGCACTCTGGGAGGCCAAGGCAGGCAGATTGCCTAAGCTCACGAGTCGGAGACCAACCTGAGTTAGAGCGAGACCCTGTCTCTAAAAATAGCAGAGCATTGTGGTGGGCTTCTATAATCCCACTACTTGGGAGACTGAGGCAAGAGAATCGCTTGAGCTGTAGAGTCTGAGGTTGCTGTGAGCCCTGACCCTATAGCACTCTACCAGGGGCAACAAAGTGAGACTCTGTCTCAAAAAAAATAAAATAAAGGTCCCAGAAAGAGAGAATGGAACATGGAGGAGAGGAAATATTTCAAGGATATCTTAGTATAGTTTAGGACCAGGCTAAGGTAAAATTCTCAGATTCAAAATTCCTACTGTGACAAACAGAGGCCAGGCCCTGTGGTTCACACCTGTAATCCCAGCACTTGGAAGGCTGAGGCGGGTGGATGGATTGCCTGACCTCATTGGTTCCAGACAAGTCTGAGCCAGAGAGACCCATCTCAAAAAAAATAGCTGGGTGTTTATGGAGGGCACCTGTAGTCTTAGATACTTGGGAGGCTGAGGCAAGAGGATCACTTGAACCCAAGAGATTGAGGTTGCTGTGAGCTAAGACACCACTGTACTCTACAGAGTGACCAAGTGGGACTCTGTCTTAAAAAAAAAATGAGAAACAGAATACATTTTTTAAAGACTATATGGCTAGATGACATGGCCCATGCCTATAATCCTAACACTTTAAGAGGCCAAGATAGGAGGATTCCTTGAGGCCAAGAGTTCAAGACCATCCTGAGCAAGAGTGAGACCCCATCACTAAAAAAAAAAAAAAAAAGAAAGAAAGAAATCTTATCTGGGTATGGTGGCTTGTGCCAATAATCTGAGGTACTTGGGAGGCTGAGATAGGAGATCACTTGAACCCAGGAGTTTGAGGTTGTGGTGAGCTGTGATGACATCACTGCACTTTAGCTTGGGTGACAGAGCAAGAACCTGTCAAAAGAAAAAAAAAATATACAGGGTGGTGCCTGTGGCTCAAAGGAGTAGGACGCTGGCCCCACATGCCGGAGGTGGTAAGTTCAAACCTAGCCCCGGCCAAAAACTGCCCCCCCAAAAATTCTATACATAGATGCATTAAGTAATATGTTATAACACTTGTGGATAAGGAGAAATTCATTACATTTTCCAGGAAGGAAAGATAGATTAGATAAGAAGAAATGAGAATCACAGTAAGTTTCTTTTTTTTTTTTTTTTTTTTTTAATTGTTGGGGATTCATTGAGGGTACAAGAAACCATGTTACACTGGTTGCATTTGTTGGGGAAAGTCCCTCTTACAATCGTGTTTTGCCCCCAAAAGGTGTGGCACACACCAAGACCCCAAGACCCCACCCCCCTCACTCTTTCCCTCTCTCTGCTCTTC
>CAUYON010042954.1:0-32979 GCA_963573935.1 Arctocebus calabarensis
GTTGTGGCAGACGCCTGTAGTCCCAGCTACTTGGGAGGTGGAGGCAGGAGACTCGCTTGAGCCCAGGAATTGGAGGTTGCTGTGAGCTGTGATGCCACAGCACTCTACCCAGGATGACAGCTTGAGGCTCTGTCTCAAAAAAAAAAAAAGAAACCCCTTCACCTGAAAAGGAGGGGAGAGGAGCCATATGTTGCCAATGTCTTTCACTAGCCTGCTGTGCCACACTAAAAGGGGTGTCTTGGTGTTGGGGAAGTAAGTCTTTGGAGCACATTGAGAGATAAAGCTGCAAAGAGCTGGAAACTCCTAGCTCAGCAAATGCATTGGCGAGTTGGCAAATTAGAAACATATTTTGGAGAACTCGTTTTTCTCCGAATCAGAGCAAAGCTAATTTCAGAATCCCAAGTGGATGCTCTGCAAAGTCCTTCCTTTTTTTTTTTTTTTTAAGACAGTCTCACTATGTCGCCCTTGCTAGAGTGCTGTGGCGTCACAGCCTCCAATTTGGGGGCTTTAAAAGAGATTCTCTCGCCTCAGCCCCCCAAGTAGCTGGGACTACAGGTGCCCACCACAACGCCCAGCTATTTTTTGCTGCAGCTGTTGTTTTAGCTGGTCCAGGCTGGGTTTGAACCCACCAACTTTGGGGTACATGGCTGGCGCCATAACCACTGTGCCACAGGTGCTGAGCCTGCAAAGCCCTTCTTTATATTAAATGAGAGATGAAATAGGTAGGATCCACGTCAGGAAGGATCGCCAACCTCAACCTGGTTCTCTTGGTGGATGGCGTGAATGGAACACCATGACTGGATGGAAAAAAGACTTGTCTACTGACGTTAGGAACGTCGCCATGGACATCCTCCCCTATTCAGTTCTTTTTCTGTTTGTGTCCATGTGTACGTGTGTGTATGCACATGTTGTTCAAGCCCAAACCTTGGGAGAGCTCAGTAGCTAGCCTGAGATACTCTCAAATTCCGGAAGAACTGCATCAAACGTTAGAGCCAAATAGCCCCCACGTAGACACTGGCTTCCTTCTTCTTTCCTCATACTGATGTAGACATCACAAGATTTGTTGTTGTTGCTCTCAGTATAAATGCTGATGTATACAATGCAGAATGTGACTAAAATTGTTTGCCCTTTAGTAAAATGAACATGCTTTAACATCTTTCATGATTAAAAGAAAAAAAAGACACCTCGGTAATAAGCGCCTCTTCCATTTAGATTTCAAAACAAAACTATTTTTCCTTTATACCTGGCAAATAGGAAGCAGATACAGCTGTGTGAAAACTGTTGCCAAAACTGGCAAAATTTAAAGCCGACAGCTTTACAGGAAAATAGATTCTTAGTCTATTAAGTATGCACACGTACATGCACAAACACACACATACCACTTCTAATAAAAATAATCTCCCAAGACTTTTTTTCCTGAACTGTGTTGTTGTTTATCTACCTTAGCACTAGCCCCCCAAAAATATACATGGTACTAGGCCAGGAGCAATAATTTACACCTGTAATCCCAGCACTCTGACACACCAATGTGGGCAGATCACTTGAGCTCACAAGTTCAAAACCAGCCTGAGCAAAAGCAAGATCCTGTCTCTGAAAATAGCTGGGCGGTGTGGCTGAAACCTGTAGTCCCAGCGACTTGGAGTCTGAGGCAAGAGAATCGCTTGAGCCCAAGAAGAGTTTGAGGTTGCTGTGAGCTATGATGCCATTGCACTCTACCAAGGGTGAGTGATAAAGTGAGACTGTCTTAAAAAAAAAAAAAGGCCGGTACGGTGGCTCTGGCCTATAATCCTAGCACTCTGGAAGGCCAAGGCAGGTGGATTGGCTGAGCTCAGAATATGAAACCAGCCTGAGACACAGCGAGACCTCATCCCTAAAAATAGCCAGGCTTTGTGGTGGGCACCTGCAGTCCCAGCTACCTGGGAGGCTGAAGCAAGAGAATTGCTTAAGCCCAAGTTTTGGAGGTTGCTGTGAGCTGTGACGCCATTGCACTCCACCTAGGACAACATAGTGAGACTCTGTCTCAAAAAAGAAAGGGGGGGGTCCATACTTCCATACAATAATTCTGAGATCAGTTTCCCTGTACTCAGAATAAGCTCAAGAACTTTCTTCCCCTCTTCTGTCATTCAATACTTTTAATTCACTGGTTATGTATTATAGGCTTACATGGTACAAGGAACTATACTGCAAAATATGGACGCAAGCAGAAAAGAAGTAGATTTAGTTACTGGTCTTAGGAAATTAAGACCTGGAGAGGTGGTAATTACAAATATTCACGATTTTTTTTTTTTTTGAGACAAAGTCTCACTATGTTACCCTTGCTAGAGTATCACAGCTCACTGCAACCTCCAACTCTTGGTCTTAAGCAATTCTCTTCCTTCAGCCTCTCAAGTAGCTGGGACTACAGGCACCCGCCACAAGGGCCAACTATTTTTTTATTGCAGTTGCCATTGTTGTTTAGCAGGCCTAGGCCAGGTTCAAACCCCCCAGCCTCCGTGCATGGGGCCAGCGCCGAAACCACCGTGATACAGGCACTTAATTTTTTATATTACTTTTATTTAAATGCATAGGTGGCATCCCTTAAGAACAAGGTCATTCCTTTTATTACCCAATAAAAATATCGATATTATGCAAAGTCTTGTTAATGACCCATGAGTTCCCAGATCTTACTTGTTGCCATCCAGTTTCCAAAATCCCAGACATCTGTTTTGTCCAGTACTTAGGATATTAAAAATGAAAACAGGCCGGGCACAGTGGCTCACGCTCAAGACCAGCCTGAACAAAATCAAGACCCGTCTCTACAAAAAATAGAAAAATTAACGCAAGAGGATTTCTCCAGCCCCAAGTTGGAGGTTGCTGTATAATACCAAGGAACTCTACCCAGGGTGACAACTTGAGTCTCTGTCTCAAAAACAAAAAAAAGGAAGAAGAACTATCCTGTTATTTATTTCCCTGATCCCACTCTCTACTGCTACCTAATATGAGTCTACTAACACTTAGCTTAATGTAAAATAATAAGTGACGGTGGCGCCTGTGGCTCAAAGGAGTGGGATGTCAGCCCCATATACCAGAAGTTGTGGGTTCAAACCCAGCCCCGGCCAAAATAAAAAATAAAAATAAACAAAATAAAAAAATAGGCTCGGCACCTGTGGCTCAAGTGGCTAAGGCGCCAGCCACATACACCTGAGCTGGCAGGTTCCAATCCAGCCCCAGCCTGCCAAACAACAATGACAGCTGCAACCAAAAAATAGCTGGGCATTGTGGCAGAAGCCTGTAGTCCCAGCTACTTGGGAGGCAGAGGAAAGAGAATGGCTTGAGCCCAGGTTGCTGTGAGATGTGATGCCATGGCACTCTACCCAGGGTGACAGCTTGAGGCTCTGTCTCATAATAAATAAATAAATAAAATAATAGGCTCGGCGCCTGTGGCTCAAGCGGCTAAGGTGCCAGCCACATACACCTGAGCTGGCAGGTTTGAATCCAGCCCAGGCCCGCCAAACAATGACGGCTGCAACCAAAAAATAGCCAGGCGTTGTGGCAGGCACCTGTAATCCCAGCTACTTGGGAGGAAGAGACAGGAGAATCGCTGAGCCCAGGAGTTGGAGGTTGCTGTGAGCTGTGATGTCACAATACTCTACCCACGGTGATAGCTTGAGGCTCTGTCTCAAATAAATAAATAAAATAATAAATGAGTATTGGATGGATGTGTAAAATCTAACACACCATACTTACCATAAAAGCAAATAACCTTTCTGTCTTATTCATCATGATATTCCTAGAACCCACCACAATGACATAATAGTCCTCTAACATAATTTGTATTCAATAAATATGTGTTGAATATGAACAAATAAATGAATGATGTGAAGTTAAATTATCAGCTCCAATAAAAATGTTTCTCCTCTAGCATCAAGTTTTAGATACCTACAAGCAAAATTTCCTTTCAATCAAATTAGTAGGCAGACAATAAAAAGGAGGTCAAGCTTGGCTTCTATGCTCAGTGGCTAGGGCGCCAGCCACATATACCGGGGCTGGTGGGTTTGAATCCAGCCTGGGCTTGCCAAACAACAGTGTCAACCACAACAAAAAAATAGCAGGGTGGCAGTGCCTGTAGCTCAGTGGGTAGGGTGCCAGCTACATACACCGAGGCTGGTAGGTTCGAACCCAGCCTAGGCCAGCTAAAAAACAAAGACAACTGCAACAAAAAAATAGTGTGGCATTGTGGTGGGCACCTGTAGTCCCAGCTACTTGGGAGGCTGAGGCAAGAGAATCGCTTAAGCCCAAGAGGTTGAGGTTGTTGTGAGCTGTGATGCTACAGCACTCTACCGAGGGCAACAGCTTAAAACTGTTGCAAAAAATTAACAATAATAATAATAAAGATGCCATATTTGGGAGCTGTTGTCATCTTTTGTTTGAGCAAGAGCTTACTAAATGTATTATACAGATTCCTTCCAACTCCATGATTCTACAATCAAATGGAATATTGAAACTTGTAGCTTGCTATCAAGGATCAAGGTAGTTTTAAAGGTAAAAAAATATAGAGTTAAAAGATCACATAGGCTGGGTGCCTGTGGCTCAACGAGTTAAGGCATCAGTCACGTACACCTAAGCTGGCAGGTTCGAATCCACCCCGGGCCCGCCAAACAATGACGGCTGCAACGAAAAAATGGCTGGGCGTTGTGGCGGGTGCCTGTAGTCCCAACTACTCGGGAGGCAGAGGCAGGAGACTCGCTTGAGCCCAGGATTTGGAGATTGCTGTGAGCTGTGTTGCCATGGCACTCTATCTAGGGTGACAGCTTGAGGCTCTGTCTCAAAAAAAAAAAAATCACATAATATTCACCCCAAAAGTAGCATTCATTGCCAAGGACCTAGCTGTCAAACAGGCACAACAAATTGCAGAATTGTTGCAGTTTACACAAACCGTTTACATGAGGGAGCAGGCAATCTGCAAAGGTAATTATAAGGGATAATAGCTTAACTTAAAACCCAGAATGCTGTCTCTGTGCCCATAGCTCAGTGGTTTAGGGCACTGGCCACATACACCTGGGCTGGCGAGTTCGAACCCGGCCAGAGCCTGATGAACAATAATGACAACTACAACAAAAAAATAGCGGGGCATTGTGGCAGGAGCCTGTAGTCTCAGCTACTTGGGAGGCAGAGACAAGAGAATCACTTAAGCCCAAGGGTTTGAGGTTGCTGTGAGTTGGGATGCCACAGAACTCTACTGAGAACGACATAGTGAATCTTAAAAGAGAGAAAGAAAACCCAGAATGCTGAGGGATGTTTCAATGTCCTGCGGAATGCTTTTTAGGTTTGTATTCCTGGAGTTCACAAATTACTAGTGTTATAAAATATAATGTGGTCTCCCTGAGGAAGGGGGAGAAAAGGCTTAAGGAATACTGCCCCATGCCATGGGTAATTAAGGAGCATGAAAGCACAGAAAGCATGAAGGAAGGGCCGGCCAGGCGTGGTGGCTCATGCCTGTAATACTAGCACTCTTGGAGGCCAAAAGCGGGTGGATTATCTGAGCTCATGAGTTCGAGACCAGGCTGAGCCTAAGAGAGACCTCATCTCTAAAAATAGCTGGGCGTTGTGGCGGACATCTGTAGTCCCTGTTACTTGGGAGACTGGGGCTGAAGCAAGACAATTACTTGAGCCCGAGAGTTTGAGGTTGCTGTGAACTATGAGGCCAGGGCACTCTACCAAGGGCAACAAAGTGAAACTCTGTCTAAAAAAATTAAAAAAAGAAAAGAAAAGAAAAAAATGAAAGAAGTGCCAATGAGCAAAATGTTATTTTCTCAACCAGGTAAGGGTAGACTTTGAAAGGAAGTTTTCTAATCTGATCAAGAAAGCTTTAAGAGAAGATTGTTTTTATTTGTAGCAATGAGGTCTGGCTGTGTTTCCTAGGCTGAACTTGAACTCCTTAGCTCAAGTTCCTCCTTAGTCTCCTGAATAGCTGAGACTATAGGAGTGCACCACTTTGTCCAACTGAAACTAAACAAAGAGAGAGAAAATGCCTTTAAAATATCGTATGCTTAAAATCTGATGCATAAAAAAATACATAAAACAAGGCAAAAAAAAATTTGGAAAATTATCTCAGTAATTCTCATAAGAAAATAGTCTCAAGTTTAGCCTCAGATGTCTTATACCAGTGGCAAGAGTATGGGGCAATAAAAGAAGGCAGCTTGAAATTTTAATACAAAAGATTAAACAAAGTTGAGTGTCACTGAGGCTTTAGGGGATGGTACTCAGTAGAAAATTACAATTAATGATAATAAGATATCCAAAAATAGATTTTAACGGGGCAGCGCCTGTGGCTCAAAGGAGTAGGGCGCTGGCCCCATATGCTGGAGGTGGAGGGTTCAAACCCAGCCCCAGCCAAAAACTGCAAAAAAAAAAAACAATAGATTTTAACATGCAACCAAAACATTTGTACCCCTGTAATAGTCTGAAATTAAAAAAAAAAAATTGATTTGACAGAAGAAAGAGCATCAGATGTTAAAAGAGATAGAAAGTGGGGGGGAAAAATCTATGAATCTAGAGGCAGAAGCATAGTTAGGAGAAATACCAAAATGACCTTAATTAATTAATAAATCAATTGTAAGAATTCCATGACCTGTTTAGCCACATGGAAGATATGAATGATACTTTCAGTACTTGCTTACTGGTATGCAACTGGCATGTTGGCAAAATAAACCTTAACGAGGGCTTGAATATTAAGAAATATGCGGGCAGCACCTATAGCTCAGTGGGTAAGGCGCTGACCACATACACCAAGGGTGGCGGGTTCAAACCTGGCCTGGGCCTGCTAAAACAACAATGACAACTAAAACAGAAAAAATAGCTGGACTTTGTGGCAGGCACCTGTAGTCCCAGTTACTTGGGAGGCTGAGGCAAGAGAATAGCTTAAGCCCAAGAATTTGAGGTTGCTGGTAGCTGTGATGCCATAGCACTCTACCAAGGGCAACATAGTGAGACTGTCTCAAAAAAGAAAAAGACAAAAGAAAAGAAATATGCCTTAAAAGTCTCAGCATTCTGAAAGCAGAGTATATGATAAACTATTAACTTGCCTAGTTATTGTACCTCATAAGCACTTGAAGAGGAAAGGAAGAAAAGAGTTTCCCTGGAATTAAGATTGTCAAGAATTGGCCAGTCATGGTGGCTCATGCCTGTAATCCTAGCACTCTGAGAAGAGGCAGAGGGATCCCTTGAGCTAAGGAGTTTGAGATCAACCTGAACCAGAGTGAGACCCCCATCTCTATTAAAATTATACAAAAATTAGCCAGGTGTCAAGGCAGGCATTTGTTGTCCGAGCTACTTGAGAGGCTGAGGCAGGAGGATCTCTTGAACCCAGGAGTTTGAGGCTGCAGTGAGCAGGCTGATGCCCTGGCACTCTAGCCTAGGCAACAGAGTGAAATTCTGGCTCAAACAAAGATGGACAAGAATCCGAATGTAAAGTATTTTGATTTCAGCAAAATATATAACGAAAATGCCCCATGATTATTTTATGGATAAGATGCTAAAATATGAATATGGATTATACTATCCAAGTGGTTTCTGAGAGGGCTGAGCAAGACACAAAAGAGTGCTATATTGATTCAAGGCAACATTTATTTCTAAGAGCAAAATAAACAGTTACCTTTTAGCAGCTTAAATAGCCATGAGTCACATATATGTTTCAGAAACATTTAAATGCATAAACAAATAAATAATGTTTATCCCTAAACATTAATTGACATAGTGACTACTTCAGCTAAATATGTGTCTCTAATAAAAGACATCAACCTGCAAACTCAAAGACCAGGAGGATAAAGTTTAGACAATCAAAATCCAGCAGCAAAGAATAAGCTAGAAGAATGTCATACATGCCATAGAATTTTATGGATGGAGCCTCTTTTCATGACCTTATTGGTCAAACAACTTTAAAGCCAAGCAACTAGACTAACTCCTCAAGGGACCTGGGAATGTTCTCATCCTTTATGTGGTCACTTGCAAAATTATGAGCTTCTTATTGACAATGTAAAGATAATTCTGGCAACTGTCTACACTACATACCAGTGGGATACTAACTGTGGAGCAAAGAAGGAGGAGAGTTTTAAGAAAATTTATCAAAATAATTGCAGGAGAATACTTTCATTAAAAAAATAAATTAGTTTAATTAGAATAGAATCATAACTCTTTCACAAGTGCTTTTGCATACACTCCATCTTTGTTACCTTTAATGATTTGACATTCTGTTAAAATTAAGTGCTTCTTCCAGAGTATGGAAAAATTCTGATTTACTGTGCTATTCAGTTCTTAGCATAATTGGAAATGATGCAGAATTAGTTACTTTTAGCAAGAGATTATCTCTCTTAACCTTGTTGAATTTTTATTCACTCTTAGCAACTAAATAATGCAGAAAAATGAGGGAAAAAATGAGAACCAAGAATGTCTTTCCTGTAGGATATAAGAAATACTAAAAATTAAAGTGAAAAGAAACAAGAGTTGGAAGAGTTATACAAAACTGATAGGATTTGTCAGTTATAATAAAACTTGGTATGTTTATAGCTCCTTTTGTTTAAAAGGTAGATATTTCTTGACCCTCAATTTTTTTTTTTTTTTTTTTTGGAGAGACAGAGTCTCACTTTATTGCTCTCGGTACAGTGCCGTGGCGTCACACAACTCACAGCCACCTCCAACTCCTGGGTCTACGGGATTCTCCTGCCTCAGCCTCCAGAGTAACTGGGACTACAGGCGCCCACCACAACGCCCAGCTATTTTTCTGTTTTGCAGTTCGACTGAGGCCAGGTTTGAACCTGCCGCCTTCAGTAACTGTGGCTCCCTACTCATGAGCCACAGGCACCGCCCCTCTCAATTTTTTTTTTTTGCAAAGGGAGTATAAAGAGACAGTTTTCATAGTTCTGCTTTGAAATACTTCAAAATAGACTGTATAGAACTCCCAGATAAGAACCACATTATCATAATTAGCTCATAAATGTTCTTGTTTTGAGGACATAGAAAGAAGCTATGAGCCAGGACACCCCAATTACATGAAAATTGAAAGTAAGTATTTCTAAAATACTTTCCCAAGTGGAAAGGGGCAAAATTTTGGCTTGTTCCTCTAATATTTTCAATGAGGAGTTCACACTCTTCAACAAACCTTTCATTTCTTAGAATAATTCCATCTTGTTAAATTTCCTTCTTTTCTCAGATTCCCCAACTCCTTATCCTGCATTAGGCCTTTTATACATTAATACCAAACACATGTAAATTTCTGCCATGGGCTCAGCTTCCTGCACTTTGATATTTAGGACTTCTAAAAATGAAAAAACAAAATTACACCAGCCTGACCCTGAGCAAGACCCTATCTCTAAAAATAGCAGGGCCTTGTGGCGGGTGCCTGTAGTCCCAACTACCTGGGAGGCTGAGGCAAGAGAATCGCTTAAGCCCAAGAGTTAAAGGTTGCTGTGAGCTGTGATGTCCCAGGACTCTACCGAGGGTGACATAGTGAGACTGTCTCAAAAACAAAAAAAAATTACAGATCTTTCCTAGGTAAAGAAATCCATCGTGGCCAGCACAATGGCTCTCCCCTGTAATCTTAGCATTTTGGAAGACTGAGGTATGTGGATTGCTTGAGCTCAGGAGTTCCAGAAGAGTCTGAGAAGAGCAAGATTCTGTCTCTAATAAAAGTAGAAAAACTAAGCGGGTCATTGTGGCGGGTGCCTGTAGTTCCAGCTACTCAGGAGGATGAGGCAAGAGGATTGCTTGAGTACAACAGCTTGAGTTTGCTGTGTGATATGATGCCAGAACATTCTACCGAGGGTGACAGAGTGAGACTCTGACTATATAAAGAGTTTCTGTAACCCATTTGTAAGTTTATCCTCTTCTAGAATTAATAACCCTAGTTTGTTCCATCATTTCTTATGTGGCTTCACCTCTGGACTTTGGCAGCTCATCAGTAAAAATAAGTGGCACATAAGGCTTAACAGAGTGCTTTTGGAATAGTCTGACCTCCTTTTCCCATACTCTGTGCTTTTTTTTTTTTTTTTTTTTTTTTTTTTTTGTGACAGAGCCACAAGGGGTGCCCCTGGGTAGAGTGCTATGGCATCACAGCTCACAGCAACCTCCAATTCCTAGGCTCAAGCGAGTCTCTTGCCTCCACCTCCCAAGTCGCTGGGACTACAGGCGCCCGCCACAACGCCCGGCCATTTTTTGGTTGCAGCCGTCATTGTTGTTTGGCGGGCCCGGGGGCTGGATTCGAATCCGCCAGCTCAGGTGTACGTGGCTGGCGCCTTAGCCCGTTGAGCCACAGGCACCGAGCCCACAATTGTTTTTTCAAGTGGGGTGGCATAATACATAGTATTCTAGAATCTGGCAAAGATCTAAGGCAAGAATTTTAACCTAGGATCTGTGGAGTCTTAGGATATCATGAGTGGACTTCAGGGAGCCCACTGAATCCTCTGAAACTGTTAGAAAATTCTGTGTGTACAAAAATATATTCCCTCTATGCAGAGAGGATCCATAGTGTCCACCTGATATTCACTGGTTCATAACCGCAATAATGTTAAGAACGGTTGCTCTTAAGAGTTGGGGGCTCAGCGCCTGTGGCTCAATGGGCTAAGGCGCCAGCCATGTACACCTGAGCTGGTGGGTTCGAATCCAGCCCGGCCCCACCGAACAACAATGGTAGCTACAACAAAGAAATGGCTGGGCATTGTGGCGGATGCCTGTGTTCCCAGCTACTTGGGAGGCAGAGGCAGGAGACTCGCTTGAGCCCAGGAATTGGAGGTTGCTGTGAGCTGTGATGCTACAGCACTCTATCCAGGGTGACAGCTTTGGCATAAAAAACAAAAATCAAGATTTTCTTGGTAATCTCTTGAATTTTAGAGTATAGTAGTATTGATATGTGCTATTAAGCCTTTCTGAAGCTTTGAGATGAATAAAAAAGAAGAAAAGACTCTTGAATACATAAAAAGCTGATTATATTTGTAGAGATAATTCCATATAATCCAAACTTGAAATTTAATCTGAATCAATAAATAAGATAATTAAGGCTTCAAGTCTTCCTTCTTCTTCTCTCCTTCTCCTGCTCCCTCTCCTGGTCTCTCCTGCACTACACAAGACAATCAGATAAAATGTCTCTTCAGTTTGGGTCATGTGTAAACAACATAAACAAATCTTGGCAGAGCCTTAGAGATCTGTTTTTCTTGTTCCCATAGAATCCACAAGTTAATAATATCCAGTGCTCTCACAGAAGATGAAGGTGATTATGTATTCACACCAGATGCCTACAATGTTAATTTGCCTGCCAAAGTTCATGTTGTTGGTGAGTAAATAAAAAAAAAAAAAAATCCTTGCCGAGTTGTAGTCTTGCTTGTTTTTGCTTACCATGGAATTATAATATATTCAAAACTATGATATTTAAAGAAAAAATACCTCAATTGGTATTAATTTCTAATGATTAATAGTTTGCTCTTAAGTCTTTCAATGAAATAGTTTTGTAAGGTGTCACACACCAATTGCGTCAACCCCTCCTATATTCTTTTTGGCCAGATAAAATATCAATTACTAACATGCCAACCACTAGCCCAAATATTCACATAGAAATGACTATCTAACAACAAAGGCCATGTTTAATATTCCAGATCCTCCGAAGATCATCCTGGATGGTCTGGATGCTGACAATACAGTGACAGTGGTTGCAGGAAACAAGCTTCGGCTTGAGATCCCCATCTCTGGAGAACCACCTCCCAAAGCCATCTGGAGCAGAGGAGATAAGGTTTGTTGTACACACACGTACATACGTGCCTGTACATTGCCCTCCCTATTCCTTGCATTCCATTAATCAGATGAAGGGAAAAGACTCAGATAAATATTCAGGACTGCAATACAGATGTAATTCCTTTGAGAAAGAAAAGATAACTGGTTTTCAGGCAAAACTGATAATCATTTGTTTACTTTTCATATTTCTGACTACCAGCTATGTAGCCAGGCATGTTTTTACATACAGTGAACAAGCTTCATCTTTTATTCCAGTGGGTGTCGGGGGGTGGGATGGAAGAGAAATAGATAATGGATTGTTAAATAAATAAATAAATAAAATCACTTTGGATAGTAAGGAGTGCTAGGAAGAGCATGTAAGGGAACAATAAGGTAAAGTGACTACACAGTCAAGGGCAGCCTCTGTGAAGAGCAATAAGAAAACTATTATGTGATGATCAAAACCAGCTATCTTCTCCAAAACAGAGATTTCCGGGTAGAGGCAATACAAATGTAAAGGCCAAGGGGGGAGACAATGAACCTGACCTGTTGGAGGAACAGAAGAAAAGTCAGTGTGGCTGGGGCAAAATGAGTGAAGGAGTTAAGGGTGGTGTCAGTTCAAGTGTGGCCCTGTAGGTTCCTTTAAAAAAAGGTTTATGTTTAATAGGGGGACCACACCTATAGAGCATATTGTAAGGGTAAATGTCAAATCTATTAGGTGTAGAATATAGATGTCTTATCACAATAATTAAGTAAATGAGGTGAAACCCTATGTTAACTAATTTGATCCAAGCATTCCAAATTGTATATAAAATCAGCACATCGTACCCCATCAATGCTTTAATGTATACATGATCTGTGTGTATATGCCTTAATAAAAAAATGAAAAACAAATAAAAATCAGACATGAAGTTTTTCCTTTCAACCCACATTGAGTAACAGGAACCAGATTTACCCACTCACGTGAAATAAGCCCTCCAAACCAGCAAAGCATATGAACAGTTGTTTTCAAGACATTGGACATCAAACAGTGAAAGACAGTCACTCTGGTAAGCAAATGAGGTGAGCCCTACAACTGCCCCCGACTAGGCAGGGTAACTAGGAAAGAGAGAAAAAAACTATAAGTTACTGCAGCTCCCATAGACATTAAGAGTCTAGTAAGGGAACATTATGAACAACTCTGCCGACAAATTTCATACCCTGCTGTGAACCTAAAACTGCTCAAAAAAATAAAGTTCCTGTATTAGAACAAAAACAGTTAGGGAGTGTTTCTTCTGTGTCCATTTTCAGGGTGGGAGAGAGACAAAGAATATTACTGACCGATGGAGAACTTCAAGCAGTCAAATGTATGTCCTCAAAGATAGCATAGAACTGGAGTCCCCAAAGTGAGGGACAGAAAAGTATTTTATCAAATTTGATAGAAACTATAAACTCACAGATACAAGAAAGTAAAAACAACTCCAAGCGCAAGAATCATTAGGAAAACTACCCCAAGACCCATCATAATCAAATTGCTCAAAACCAATGATTAAGAAAAAAAATGAAAAGCAGAAGGAAAAATGATCACGTTAAGTACAGAGGAACCAAGGCAAAGATGACAGCAGATTTCTCTGGAAACAACAGCAAGTGAGAATACAGTGGAGCCACATCTTTAAAATCCAAAAGGGATGAAAAAAAAAAAAAACCAAAAACCCTTGTCAACTTAGAATTCTATACTCAGTATAAATAATTTTAAGAAATGAAGGCAAAGTAAAATTATTTTAAGATATAAAATAATTGAGAGTGTTTATCACCAGCAGACTTGCACTACAAGAAATATTAAGGGGAGCCCTTAAAGTTAGAAGGAAAATGATACCAGATAGAAATATTTTCACAAAGGAATAAAGAGAAATGGTAACTATATGGTTAAACATTTAAGAGTTTTTTCTTAATAGTTAAGTCTCTTAAAAAATAAAATTGACTGTTTAAATAAAAATCATGGCAATGCCTTGTAAGGTTTATAATATATGTACAATTTATGACAACAAAAAATACAAGGTCAGGAAGGGAGAATAGAAGTAAGGATTGGGAAGGGTAAAATGGAACTGTGCTTTAGAAAAATTGTAAATTTTTCTACAGATAGATGCTCCTTGACTTAGCCAGGTCTCTGCCAAATAAACCCATCACAAATTGAAAATATAATATTGTTAAGTCAAAAACCATTTAATACATCTAACTTTGTGAATATCCTAGCTTAGTCTAGGTTACCTAAACAAGCTCAGAACACTTACATTGGCCTACAATTGGGAAAAGCCATCTGGTAACATAGAACATTGTAAAGGACCAGTTGTTTACCATCATGATCACATGGGTAACTGGAAACTGAGGCTCTGAGAATATCATACTTCATATTCCATCATGGAACCAGAGCAGCACAGGCAGCTCGAAATATCAATGAAGTATTTGGGAAGGATGTGGCTAATCAATGCATGGTACATCCACAGTTTGAAAAATTCTATTCTGGTGATTTTAATCTTCAAAACGAGCCATATGGGTGATCTTGAGACCAAGGTAGGTAATGATGAGCTGAAAGCTGCAGTGGTAGAAGCACATCCATCTCAACCTACAGGTGAATTAGCAGCAAGGTTTGACATCACTATTCCATTAATATCAGACTACTTGAAGCAAATCAGCAAGGTAAAGAAGCTGGATCAATGGGTTCTGCATGAATTAAATGACTGTCAGAAGAAAAATCATATGGAAACATGTCTTTTTTTGTTGTCATGACATAAAGACAAGCCATTTCTACACTGCGTTGTTACATGGGATGAAAAATGGATTCTTTTTGAGAATCACAAGCATTCAGCACAATGGCTGGATAAGGACGAAGTGTTGAAACATAGTCCAAAACTGAATATTCATCAGAAAAAGCTAATGGCGTCTGGTGGTCCAGCGCTGGTATTATCCACTACAGCTTCATGAAACCTGATCAATCGATTACAGCGGATGTCTACTGCAAGCAACTGGCTGAAATGATGAGGATGCTTGCAATTAAGCAGCCAGGATTGGTCAATAGAGACAGGCCACACCTCTTGCAAGACAACACTCTACCACATGTCACCCTAACAACTCTGCTCAAACTACAGAAGCTGAACTGAGAAACTCCCTGTATCCACTGTATTCACAGTAGATCTTGCACCAACTGACTACTACTTCTTCCAGGCTTTTAACCCCTTCTTTCAAGGGAAAATATTCAATTCTCAACAAGCTTTGGAAGATGCCGTCCTTGATTTCGTCACCCCTTGCTCTCCAGGCATCTTCGCTGCGAGATGCACAAGCAATGGTGAAGATGACAAAACCCTGTCAATAGTTTCGGCACATACTTTGCTCAATTGGACTGCGTCTTGTTTGAGATGTAAGAAACTAAACTTTCGATTCAGAATTGGACATTTCATATTTAACAGCACAACACTCAAACCAATAAGACAAAATATAGAAAGCTAAAGTGGATAGTGTAACACCACCCTGAGTAAGTACTTTTCTTTTCACTTTAAAAACAAAGCCGAACATCTTTTATTTATTTATTTATTTATTTATTTATTTATTTATTTATTTATTTATTGTTTTTGCAGTTTTTGGTTGGGGCTGGGTTTGAACCCGCCACCTCCAGCATATGGGGCCGGCACCCTACTCTGTAGAGCCACAGGTGCCCATCGAACATCTTTTATTATCTCACATTAGAATTTGGCAGATATGAAGAAATTTTGTTCTATATAAAGTAGATGAATTAGGAAAATGATTTCAGGTATTCTTACCATTGTCACAATCTCATGCCACTAAAGACTTAAGAGTGATCATATAGACACTAAAGATTTAACTTAGTTAAAGTTAGCGGCAAATAATCCAGTTTCTAAATTACCTTGACCTTCTCTACTTTTCTTCTTTTTATATTGTCTATTCATTCTCATATAGGATTTATGAACTGGGAATGGGGAAAAACATAATGCTGCTTTATATTTCAGGTTTATGAAAGAAGAAGTAAAAAATAGAAAAAGAAAAAAATAAAAGACAGTACAATAGGGGGGCTCAATCTCACTGCGTCTTTACTTTGGGAGTTGGATGTTTATTCTTGCACATTTTTGCCAAAAGGGGAAAACCAATATTCAGTAACGTGAGTGGAAAATTAGTCTTGCAGCCTTTTTGGTATTTCCACATTTTCAACAGATCTGAGGAAATGAACAAATCGTGTGTGTCTCCTTACCACATGCACAAAGAGACTCCACAAAGAAGAGCGACACTTGTATTTTTTAGTCCTCCAACTTTCTCTGGGGAGAGTTGGTGATTAAGGCTTTGGGGGCCAAATCCTAGTTTTGCTACTTCTTAGCCATGTGGCCTTGAGCGGGTTAAGTCTCAGCTTCGTCCTCTGTGAAGTGGTGTAGTAATGCCTCTGTCTTTAGAGATGGGGGGAGGTCAAACTGAGAAAATGTGTATTAGTCATTAACTCCCATGTCTATCTCAAGTGGTAAGGTGTCACATGCCACTTCTGACATTTCTTGCCAGGGCCCAGGACTGGCCAGGTCTCGGGCCGTCTTAACTAGGTTCCAGACCGCTAAGTTACCTTGCTCAGGTTCAGTTGCTCTTAGGTGCCTGAGGGCTGTCTACTTTAGTTGGAGAGAGAGAGCGAGTCTCAGAATAAAGCAGTCTTCTTAGAAAGATAGATAGATCTTAGTCTTCAGCAGCGCTTAGTAATCTTCAGCAGACACCGTGTTCTGCAGGCAGGAGAGGAGACAGAGTCAAAGTGAGTCGTGATAGAATGCGCATGCTCTTTGACTGCCTGCTCCTCCAGCCTATCATAAGGCTAATCTGGTGCGTCTCAACACCACAGGTGTAGAGACTGCCAATTCACCACTGCTCTCATCTCTGGAACTCTGGAGCTCTCAAGCTTGTTAGGTGAGCCAAATCCCTCTCTAATGCCTTTTCCACCCAGGCGTTCCATTATTGAGCTATACAGGTATTTCTTATAACTCTCACTCCTAGCCTTAGGCTACATGGGCTGCAACAGTAAGGTGCTCGGAAGAACCCCCTGTTGTGTATGTAGATCAGGCCACATTTTGGTTTTTTCCTCCTTAGGCTGTTGTAGACAGTGGCCGGATAAGGGCTGAATCTTACCCTGATAGTAGCACACTGGTCATTGACGTAGCTGAAAGAGATGATTCTGGTGTTTACCACATACATCTGAAAAATGAGGCTGGAGAAGCACGTGCGAGCATCAAGATTAAAGTTGTGGGTAAGTCCTCCAGGTAAACAAACCACCATAATCAAGCCAACATGTCTGATTCAGAATAGAGTTTGCCAACTTTTTTTTTTTTTAATTGAGACAGAGCCTCAAGCTGTCACCCTGGATAGAGTGCTGTGGCATCACAGCTCACAGCAGCCTCTAATTCCTGGGCTCAAGCGAGTCTCCTGCCTCTGCCTCCCAAGTAGCTGGGGCTACAGGCGCCCGCCACAACGCCTGGCTGTTTTTTGGTTGCAGCTGTCATTGTTGCTTTGTTTGGCAGGTCCGGGGGCTGGATTTGAACCCGCCAGCTCAGGTGTACGTGGCTGGGGCCTTAGCCCGCCGAGCCAGAGTTTGCCAACTCTTGGCTGTCTCAGCTTCTCAGGGCTACCAACAAAAGAAATACTCAGTAGAGTTAGATTTAATCAATCACCCTCTGTTTTTTCCCTACCTGTACTATTTCTTTTTTTTTTCTTTCCTTCTCTTTTCTTCCCTTTCCTTTCCTTCCTTTTTCTTTCTCTTCTTTTTCTTGCCTAGAGGCCCTCATGTTGGAGTAGCTAAAATCAGCCACATGGGATCCAATAGTCATATTCCCTTTGAGGGCTCTTTCAGCATCACTGAAACACTATTGCTAACTAATCCCCCCATACCAATCATTATAGAAGAGCAAGATCTGCTTGATTCTCCGACAATTATCTAAGCACATTTTTCTTAAGCCTGAAACCAAGTAAAAATTAGTCTAGCAGATTATTAGTTTTCCAAAGTCTCATTTTTTCCTCTTCTCACTCTAGTTTACCCTTAAACGACATATTTCAAGTTGAACAAAAACTAAGATCACTTTACCAGGCACTGAACTATGTTTATAAGACATAGTAACTTGCCATTGCGAACTTGGGTTTCTACCAACATCTCGAATCTTCCAACCGATATGAAATTTACAATAATTAGTCCTTGATTCAGGTCTGCTAGGAGCTCACTTGGTTAGTGACACACACACCCCCCCAAATCTGGCAGGTAAGGCAATAATTTGTTAGTTATCATTTTCAAGGTAAAGAAAAAGAATCTTAGAGTTTATTCTGTAATGGGATACGAGCTGAAGGGATTTGAAGATGTTGGTATTTTTATTTTTATTGGGCCCACCTTCCCATATCCCTTACTGAGTATGACTTTTTGCCCAAACTGCTAAGTACATTCCAGGAAACATGGAAAAGTACTTAGCAGTAACAGTTTCTGTCTGGGAGCAGTGGCTCACGTCTATAATCCCAGCACTCTGGGAGGCTGAGGTGGAAGAATCCCTTGAACTCAAGAGTTCAAGGTCAGCCTGAGCAATAGTTCAAGACCAGCCTGAGCAAGAGCAAGACTCCATCTCTGCTAAAAATAGAAACATTGCCCAGGCATTGTGGTGGGCACGTGTGGTCTAGCTACTTGGAAGGCCGAGGCAAGATCACTTGAGATTACTATGAGCTAGGCTAACGCCATGGCACTCTAGCATGGACAACAGAATGAGATTCTGTCTCAAAAAAAAAGAAAAGAAATAAAAACTTCTATATTATCACCAAAACCCATATTTTTATTAGCATTGTTTGCACTCTTACTTCCTTATTTAATTTAATTTATTTTATTTCATTTTACCCTATATTTTGTCCGCTACAGACATCCCTGATCCTCCAGTGGCACCGAACGTGACGGAGGTGGGAGATGATTGGTGCATCATGAACTGGGAGGCTCCTGCCTACGATGGAGGGTCTCCAATCTTAGGTAACCACGTGTTAGTCAGTCTTTACGATGAGCAGAGAGGACCCCATTTAGGAGAAAACCTACTTACTATGACTTTATCCATTCATATTGAAATATGTGTATTTGGGGATGCTCTGTAATGACTTGAAGTGTGAATAGCTCTGATGAATATCATCACATTAAAGTTGTGGTAAGTCCTCCAGGTAAACACTAGAATCAAGCTGACATGTCTGATTCAGAGTCGTGTTTGCCAACTCTTGGTTGTTTCAGCTTCCCAGGGCTACCAACAAAAGAAACGCTCAGTAGAGCTATATTTTATAGATCACCTTCTGTTGCCTGTTCTCTTTTTCTGCTTGACATTTACACTTAATACGTAATTTTGAAAGCCTATAAGCCTAACCTCCACAGTTCTAGTCCATGAATGTCTAGTTCCACAGGGTTCTGTCTATGAAGACATTTCTTTTAGAATTAAATGCTTAGAAGAATTTGCTTCTGTGATGGCCTGAGAATTTTTTCTTCTGGCTAATTATGAGACTCATAAAACCCATCATTTCCTCCTTATTGTCTTCCTTGCTGGAACCCAGAACCAGCTGTGTTGGTTCCGACTCTGCTACTCAACCTTGCCTTAAGTTGCTTGAGCCTTTATGTTCATCATCCATTTTCCTACTCATTCTTGTATAACTTTTGTTTTTTTGTAGTCCTGTTGTCTCGTTTTTGTCTATGTTTTATGAAGTTAATATTTGTATTCTCTTAGTCTCTATAATCTTTCTCAAACTGGTGCAATAAGGGGGATTGAAAAACACGTATGTGTCTGACTAAGTTACTTAGAGTGCTGGGAAAACACAAGATCTTTAAGGACTTCTAATATTGGACTAAGTTCAATCTCACAGGCCAATTTCAGTTTTCATTTTGTGCACCTGTAGGATACTTTATCGAAAGGAAAAAGAAACAAAGCTCCAGGTGGATGAGGCTGAATTTTGAACTAATCAAAGAAACAACTTTTGAGCCCAAGAAGATGATTGAAGGCGTAGCCTACGAGGTCCGCATCTTTGCAGTCAATGCGGTCGGCGTCTCTAAGCCCAGTATGCCCTCCAAACCTTTTGTTCCTTTGGGTGAGTCAAGAGAGATGTGTCTTTGTCATTGCCCCAGATTATGACTGCTTTCCTCTGACCTCTAACTGGAACAGGCCTGGAGGCTTCTTAGAGCAGTGGGTGAAGCAGGAGTTTGGAAGTGGTTGGGATAACATTTGTGCTTCTGAGGTATAACTCAGCATCTACGTGTAAACATTATAACTAAAACAAATGGAGATCAGTTCTTCATTTCTGAAGGATAGCATTAAAAAAAAAATTCTGAGAAACCAGTTCAATAAACCACACTTGGAAAATAGTCCCTTAGCTTTACAATCATGTCTTAAACATTCTCTATTAAACCAAAAAGTTCAGAGACGGCAGAGAAACAGAAGATGAGATATCTCCACTATTTTATGGTAGTGAGGTATTTTTTTTCTTTTTTAGAATATAAAAGTATATGTTTATTCTATATTAGAGAAAGAGAAGAGAGTGGGAGATGAGAAAGAGAGAGAAAGCAGAGAACAGGGAGTGAAAGAAGGGAAGTTGGGAGGGAAGGAAAAAAGGAGCAAGAAAATGGCGTGGCAACCCAAAGAAAGAAAGGAAGAATGCAAACCTTTTTTTTTTTCAATAGAAATATTTAGTGCAAGAGTTTGCACTTCAAAATTAAAGTTATAGGAAATTTACTCCAGATCATTAGATTCTGAGCTTTAGCCTCTTTAACTTCCTTGGGTCTCCCAGCCTCCCACATAACCTCCCAAACTGTAGGAAATGCCTGGGAGCATTTCCAAAATTCTCGGGTTGATTAGATCTTTCTCTTGAACACAACCATACCCACAGAGTCCTCACTGAATTTTATTAAATGTGGGGCTCTGTGTCTGTTTTTATTTGCAACTCGGTTCCTTTTGTCATAGTTCCTGTGCTTTAACTCTGTAATTAATGTTTTCTTCTTTTTCTGTCTCTTTCATCTTTAAGCTGTAACCAGCCCTCCTACTCTTCTGACTGTTGACTCTGTCACCGACACATCTGTCACCATGAAGTGGCGGCCCCCAGACCAGATTGGTGCAGCAGGTTTAGATGGCTATGTGCTAGAGTATTGCTTTGAAGGAAGTAAGTACAACCAGTAGATACAATGAGTACTGTCATCAATAGGTGAGATATGCCCGCTTTTCTTTCATCTCTTTTTCTTGGGACCTCATCCCCACCCTACTGAAAACAAGATGAAGCCAAATTTCATCCTTCTGAGATACATGAAAATTTAGTCCTTCTTTAGTACTTGATGCTACTAAATTGGGATCTCAAAAATATCCTGACTCAGCTGCCATATTGGACAACAACATTGAACTAAGACATAGGAGGAAAGCGCTCTGACAGAACTTCAGGGACCAGCACTTCTTGAATTGGTGGAATTGTTGAAAAGAAAAGACTAGTTAGGATGAAGCCAATTGGATATTCTAAAACCTATGCTGAGCAGAAGTTAGCTATCAAAAGAACCTCGGACTGTGGGTATAAAAAGAGACTACATATGTGGTTATCTGGTGATCATTTCCTGCCTTCTTAAGGGAAAATAAGATGAAGAAGAAGAATTAAAAGCAACTCTTAGTTTTTGTTTTTTTTGTTTTTGGTTTTTGTTGTTGTTGCAGTTTAGGTGGGGCCAGGTTCAAACCCTCTACCCTCACTTTATGGGGCCAATGCCCTACTCACTGAGCCACAGCTGCCACCCAAGCAACTCTTAGTTTTAAGAAGTTTAAAGAAAGTAGCATTAGATCCCAGAGGATGTAAGAAATGGGTTCAACATGTAGCAGTCACCTATCTCAGGGTTTGGATTTATAAAAAATTAACCATTTAAATTTAGGAGAGAAAGAGACCCAGGCCGAAAATATCATTGATAGAAATACTAGAAGAAAAAAATGACATGAGAAAATATGGGCCAGAGTGTACCCATAAACAAAAACAAAAAATATAAAATTCACCAAAAGCCTCTGTGTGTTTCTTAGTTTCCTATTTTTCATGACTAGAAAGGGATGACATTTGAAAATGGTTGAATAAAACTGCCCCTGCTCTGGACTCAAGCTCCAATCTAGATGATGGTAGGTAAACAACAACAAGGAAGCTTGTTCATATGCCACAATCCATAGCCCAAGACATAACCTCCATGAAAACTGGACCCTAAAGTTTAGCATGGATCCTCTAAGAGAAGGAAGGAGATTATAGAGCATATTTGGGAAATCAGGAATGCAAATACACCTCCCCCAGATGAAAACCACCATGGAAAAGAAACTTCTCATGAAGAGGAAACTGTCCGAGGCCCCTGGAATGGAGCAGCCATGGAAAAGATCATCACTGGTCTAGAGAGAAGAGGAAAGGGGGGGAATCCTGGTGTTGCTGAATTCCTTTTACATAACTCTACTCAAGAAATACTATGCTTCATTTTTCCAGGCTTTAAAGAACCTCTAACCCAAACCAGTAGAAACATTATAAGAAAGTTCCCAGGGTTAACCCAGCAAGGGAGGGGGTGTGGTATCACTAACATAAGAATTCTTGATCACTGCAGATTAGGCTTTACTCCTATTCCATTTCTCCCCCTATTTTAAAAATATCCACTCTGTTTTTTATAATGCCTCGCCAGCAGAATTTCCCACTCTTATATGTCACTGGCTGTTGAACACAGACCTTTTGTGTATGTATGAAACAGAGCAAATTCTTTACTCTTTTCTTTCTGATAGGTTTAAAAAGTAAGAAGATACAGCAAAATGATAGATGGCTGTCATTTTGATGTTACCCACCTTAGATAAAATACAATGAAGTGTATTTTACATAACTTTGCGTGTGGTCTGTGTAGATACATATGTATATGTGTGTATACATATGTATATGTACACAGTCATTATCATGTACATATTTTGTCACATAACATTTTGGAATCAGCTTTCTATGGAAGTTCTCTCATAACGTGTATATCTTCTTGCAGTCTTTTCTTATTTTCTTTATGTGGCTGCCTATTTTCTTCATTCTCTTTTAATGGCTGCTGTCTTCCAGACTAATTTTCTGTAGTGTTTGATGCTTTTAGATGTGTCAGGTTTTATTCAGTAAGAGAATTCTCTCTTTTATAAGATCGTGTGTTGTTTTGGACTCTGCCTTTCTCTTGTTTTGGTTTTGGGATTTTTGTTTTTGTTTTTGTTTTAATGCCTGCAGCATTTGACTCTTCTTTGTTTTCTTCCTCCACTCTAGTTCTTTCTTTCTTTTCTTAAAAACTCTCCTCATGTTCTCAAATAACTTACATTTTCCTTTTCCCCATCCCCAGGGACACTGTTTTCTTTGTCTTTGTTTTCCTCCATTAAAGTGGTTCCACTGTGAAGAGATGAGCCATTTTTGTGTTTCCCTCTGATCTTATTTCGTCTTGTTTTCTCTTAAAACTTTCTCTTTCTTAGTTCTTCACTCTTTTGTACATGTTTTCTCAGTATCCTATTTTCATGTTCTCATCAACCGTCTCTGGACAATGAAAACAACAATATTCTAGGTCCCAAACAGACCATTTGTTTAATGATGTATCTCTCCTTCAAAGTCATTAGTAATTTTTATCATCCGCACATCCTCCCAGCTGCCAGGATATTGTGGCTTTCTGCATCTTCTCTGGATATTCCTGATAGGGTTGGAACAAGAGAGAGGCAAAGATTCCAAGGGGCCAGAAGTCCTGTCCTTAACTCCCCTGCTCCTCTCTTGGTGATGACACCAAGAAAGTCATCATCCCAAACCAGTGGGGCATGCCCAGGACCACCCTGTGAGTCATTCCTGAAGGGCCCCAGGAAGGCTCAATTTGTTTTCTTGTCACGGATTCATTGTCAAGGCAACCAAGGCTGCCTCCTGAGCTGCTGGGGCAGCCGCCATTTCCTTCTCAGAACTTGAACCCTGGTAAGAGAGGGCTGGCCTTATCACAGTGCCCACACTCCCAGACTTTGATGAGGGAGCCCCACGGTGGAAGCACCATGTCCCCTGGGGACCTGAGAGGACCCTCCCAAGCTAGAGTGGCAGGGATAGAAACCAAGATAGACTGTTACACTGTGCGCTGCTCCCCTGTGGACTCCAGGACCCACACACCTCCATTTTCTTCAGGATCTTGCTTTGTTCTCTGTCTCTTCTCCTCACAGCTGGAGGTGCCCAGCCTCCCTTCTCCTCCCCTTCTCTTTTCTTTTCCCTTCTCTTCTCTGTGGCAGGTGCCTCAGGACCGAAACCACAGTCTGTGCAAAGCAGGCCGTGCCTCCCCTGAGGAACCCCTCTAACACATTTGGTCTCTTCTCTCACTGCTCTGAAGACAAATTTCTTTGCACACTTTGCATACTTTACTAACAGAGAATGCTGACTGCTGATACGATATTCTTCTGGTGTGAAAGTGGGTGTCTTTAATTAATTTTAATGACGGATTCTCAAAGGTACATCAGCAAAACAGTCTGATGAAAATGGGGAGGCTGCGTATGACCTACCAGGTAAAGTATTCTATGAAGCTCTCCAACTTTCTTACTATATTAGAACGTTTCTGGAATGTTCCATGACCAAGCATGAAGTATATGAAGTATGCCTACCACACACACCCACAAAAGCCCTGAGATCTTGTGGGAGGGGGCAAAAGTGACTCAATAATGTGGGACCCAAGCCGCCTTTTGTCCTGTGGACATAATGTATTCTAACATTTAGAAACTGAAACATGTATAAGCATTGGTGCTGAGTTTATATTCTCCTAATACTGTAGAAAGAGCTACCAAAAGCTAAAAAGTAAAATTTTTTTAAAATTAGATTTTTGGTTGAGGGGAGAGAATTTTACATCCCCCTTATGAGGTATCAGCGTGTGAGCTGTGTTTCCTTTTTGTGGATATCAACTTCTTTTCTTTCTTCATGGATGTGAATGAGTATGATTGGATTATCCTCATAGGAATATCTCATAACAAAAAACCAGCTCAGGTAAAACAGAGAGACTATGTCACTATCAAGGTCAATGTCTCTCATTCGTAAAAATCACTTTCCTGTTTTTCTGAACTTCAGTGTATATAGCTGGCTATATCTCATGATTACATCAATCATTATAAAACCAAATTGGAATAAAACTGCTGCAGAATTCTTGGGGACTGATACTATTATTCAGGATACTGTAGGCCTGAAAAAGAGGCTTTTCAGTAACAGTGGGATCTAATAGTTTATTCTTCCCATTGTTTTATGATAGCCATTTGAGGCCCTTTTTCATTTAAATATAAGAGAAAAGCTCACCTGGCCCATATGAATGCAGAACAAAGTCGTGATTGCTCCCCAACTTAATTATGGGTAAAATACTAATTAGGAGCTAACTGTAACAGCATGATTTCTGTCACAAACACTGTTCCTCCCCCTTTTCTTTCTTTCTTTTTTTTTTTTAATGGACTTTAGCTGATAACTGGATAGTTGCAAATACAGAACTGATTGACAAGACCAAGTTCACTATCACTGGACTACCGATGGATGCAAAGATCTTTGTGCGTGTGAAGGCTATAAACGCGGCGGGTGCCAGCGAGCCCAAATACTACTCTCAGCCCATTCTTGTAAAGGAAATCATAGGTAGGTGGCAAGGCTTTCAAAATTTAACTTCCATTTTACATCGTCTGCCTTTCTTTTTTAAAACCTCTCTTTCTCTCAAAATCTCCTCTTTTGTTGTAACTTCTCTAATGTTTAATTAATGCTTCCTGAGAGACAGAAATTAACCTAACAGCTCTCTTCAGGCAGTGAGGGAGGTTACCTTCATTATAACGTGGCACTCTGAGGACCAAGCAGTTAACCTCACCAGGTCCCAGGAGCCTGCTCCAGCTGGGGGCCAGCTCACACTGGAGAGAGAGTGTGTGTTAACTCAGCAGGGCAGACGATCCCCACAGCAGCCATGCACCTCTGACGGGTCTGCCAGGTCAAAACTATCTTCCTATAATAGAGATCTATTATTTGCCCCTTTGAATGTTTTGACATCTGCACTGATGCGGATGGGTAAAATACTAATTAGGAGCTAACAGTGAAAGTGAGTAAAACTGCCAGTGTCTTAGCATGAATTAGGTCAGTACCACCGACCATGCTGGCCACCCCAGTCTTCCTCTCCACCACGTCCACGGCCAAAAGCAAAGCCCCAGTTTTGCCTTAGAATGTTCTTGATAAAACATGAAAATTATTAATTGTATTAAATCTTGGTCCTTGAGTACATTTTTGGTCTTGACTTACGTGACAATGAAACTCAAAGTCTGTGAGTAGCACTTAAGTCTGTACACTGCAGCATGGCAGTGACCCCCGGAAAGGTGCTGTATACCTGAGCTCAAGGTTGAACTGGTGACTTTGCTCTTGAGAAGCTCTGTTTTGACTTGAAAAGATGACTGAGTGTCAAACTGTGGCATCCAGACTTTTAGCAGATGTTTTCTATAAAATGAATGGAGTGTGCCAGTTACTTCAAGGGAAACAGTACTGTCGACTGAGAAATTTTTCGAGAAAATTTGAGCTTTCAAGCGAAAGTTAGAATGTTGGAAAATTTGTATCCACCACCATGGACTTGACAGCTTTCCAATACTTAAAAAGTTTTTCAGATAAAGTAGATTGGTGACATTAATGAATGTCATTTTCTTATACTGTCCTACAGTCCGTGTGCAATTTAAAATAGTGAGCAATTTTTAAAAATGCACACAAACTCTGTGGACACCCTGTATAATGGAATATGTTAGCATTTAGAAAATCTTCACAATTCAGTGGAGCAATATTTTCCATATCACCAATATGAAAGATACATTCAAAAAGTAGGGTAGACCAATAGATTTCAACGTAACCAACTATGAAAAAGCTTACTAAATGATTACAGATTTTACATTGCAGTGAACTTTTAGGAAACTACGATGCATCATTTTAAGAATAGAATGAATGAGGAATAGCCATAATGTCTGAAAAGTTTATATGCCTCCATCTAGGTAAAGGCTGACGCTCCTCTTGGACTTAACCCAGACAAAATAATGTAATAGGTTGATGACAGAACAAATATGATAATCCACCAATCCTCTATCAAGTCAGATATTAAAGGGACTTGTCAAAATCACACCAAATTTTGTTAATATAAAATATGGCTATTTTCATTAAAATGTTATTTATTTATTTTTATTTTTTTTTTTTTGCAGTTTTTGGCCAGGGCTGGGTTTGAACCCACCACCTCCGGCATATGGGGCTGGTGCCCTACTCCTTTGAGCCACAGGCACCACCCTATTTATCATCTTTCAATGAATAAGTAAATGAATATTTTATAAACTTCCATTTTAATTTCTAATATAGCAAGAGATTTATACAACCCACATAAACCAAAGCTTTTGTGGGTCCATGATAATTTTTAAGGCTATAATGGAATACTGAGACCAATAAGTTTGAGAACCACAAGGCAAAGAATGTTGAACCAAGGTCCTGGGTATCTGGGTTGTGGACCATGTTTTGCCACAGACTTAGGGTGTCACCTCCTGAAACCTTTTGCAAGTAAATCAGGGAATCGATGAACAGGTGGGTAGAAGGATGAATGGATTAATGGATGGACAGAGGAAAGTATGAAGCATGTCCATGTTCTCATTAGATTCTGGAGATACCTTGCATAGGTTTAATTCTGTTTCCATCATTATTAGCTATGTGACTTTGGACAAGAAACTTGATCTTTCTAAGCCTTAGTTTCTACATCTGCAAAACAGGAATCATAATAATATCTAATATATCAAGAGATTGTGAAAATCGAATAAATGAATCCATGTTGCTTAATACAATGCTTGCTGTATAATAAGCCCTCAAGATAGTCTAGCTTTTATGATTATCATGTTTTGATTTGATGTGGGACCTTACTGGGTCCCTGTGTCCTTGTATGTAGAGTTAGGGAATTAGAGCCTCTCCCGGTTCCCTTCCAACCATAACATTCAGTCATCATCCTCATCATTATCATCATCACCCTCTCCTAAAGCCTGCTGGGCACTCACTCTTCTCAGCCATTATTCTAAATGTTTCACGTGGACAATTTCATTTAATCCTCACAGCGATTCTGTGCAGTAGAACTAGGTGTGTTTCTGTCATCTCCGTTTTACAGAAGAGGACAGTGAGCCCAGATCTTCTAAGTGTCTGTGCTGAGGCTCAAAGCCAGATCTTTGCTGTGCTAGGTCGGTATGTTCCCCCAGAGCACTGAGCCTCGCCCAGGTTCTCATCCTGGCTGCGTCACTTTGGGCAAGGCACTGACGTCCTATACTCCAGTTTCCTTATCATGAAGTAAAAACAGTGCCTACCTCCTTCAGCAGCTCTGAGGTTGGAATTCTTCATGTAAATAACGCCTTTGGCCCAGTGCCTGTCACGTACGAAGCATCCCTGTGAGCCTTTGACCTCCTGCGCCTGATAGGATTGCACCAAAATGTTCTGGTGTCTCCAAGGTGTTTAATAAGTATTAATACTCAAAGGACCAGGGCTTCCTTCCCCTGTGTCCTTCATTCCAGTCACACAAGGACAAAGAGTCGCTATCAGACGCCAACAGGCAGCTACCAGCTAATGGTCCACGTAGATCTTTTGTGCAATGTTTGCTGGAAAATATACTTGCTGTTAAAAACGGCAAGAAATCTGTATAAGGCCCTAAGAGATAATTTAGTGTTTTCCCTACAAAGTTGCTTTACGCTTATGACAAACAATAAAAATGCAAAGTTGCAATAAGGAGATGAGGGATGAATTTTCCTAAGTGAAACTGTTAAACCATCTCCGCTGGAAGAAAACATTTTGAACCCAAGTTCCCGCATGTAATGTTAGTGGCGCAGCTAAGATTTTATTGCAGAGATCTGATGACCCCAGGACATGCCAGGGAGCATCAGGCCTACCGCGATTTCTAGATCCCTTTGCTGATTGCAAATGATGCTATTTTACTCTCACTCAGAGCCTCCCAAGATTCGTATCCCGAGGCACCTGAAGCAGACCTATATCCGCAGGGTTGGAGAAGCCGTCAATCTGGTCATACCGTTCCAGGTAATAACTCAGGGGTTGCTCATCTTCTTCCAGGGCCAGGCTGACTAGGTACAAGGAGGGGCTATAGCATTTCAGTTTATCGTGATTCAGGAGTTTCTCAGAGGGACAGTAGATAAGTAACGGAAGAGAGTTGGGGGGATGATTTTAACATCTCCTGCTGTAGAAGTGGGGACATCTATAAAACGGTCAGGGGGTTTTCTTTCTGCTTGAGATAAATGAGACATAGTCTTGCCTGAAACTCAAGAACCACAGTGGGGCAAGGAAGAAAAACATCAAGACACCAGATGAAGGGCTCGGCGCCTGTGGCTCAGCGGGCTAAGGCACCAGCCACGTACACCTGAGCTGGCGGGTTCGAATCCAGCCTGGGCCCGCCAAACAACAATGACGGCTGCAACCAAAAAATGGGCAAGCGTTGTGGCGGGCGCCTGTAGTCCCAGCTACTTGGGAGACAGAGGCAGGAGCCTCGCTTGAGCCCAGGAATTGGAGGTTGGTGTGAGCTGTGATGCCATGGCACTCCATCCAGGGTGACAGCTTGAGGCTCTGTCTCGAAAAAAAAGATGCCAAATGAAGAAATGCTGGAAGATTCTTTTGGTCCTATAAATCCATACAAACTGATCGTCTTGTTTGTTTGTTTGTTTTTTGTGGGTTTTGGCTGGGGCTGGGTTTGAACCCGCCACCTCTGGCATATGGGGCTGGCGCCCTACCTCTTTGAGCCACAGGCACCACCCATAAAACTGACTGTTTTAAGAGAAATCCTCGGTGTAACATTCCGAAAAACAACACATGCTTAGTTCCTGTGATGACCCCAGACCAAACAAAATCCCAATCAGAAGGAAAACTGAAATTTGAAATTATGATGCCACTAACTGTTCCAAGGGGACATTGTTAAATCATTGCTCCAGCGAGAGAATCTGTTGTTTGCAAGATGAACAGGTTTTACTCACAGTAATCAGATCAGTTTTGATCTCATACATGAGTGCACACACACACACACCGTGTCTCTCCCCTTCCCCAGCCCCCTACTCACGGACTCCTTTTGTACATCTACACAGAGCTGTTCAGTTGAACTTCCTGCGATGATGGAAATGTTTGAATGTTCTATACATGTGCTGTCCAGTACGGTCACCACCAAGCAAATGTGACTATTGAGCCCTTGAAATGTGAGGCTAGGAGTTAGTGCAGCTGAGTAAATAAATGTTAGATTTTCCGTAGCTTTCATTAATTTCAATAATAAATTGAAATAGCCACCTGTAGCCGGTGACTATCCTATCAGCGTGACCTTAGAATCAGGATTCATGTCGGCGCACATTTGAACACTCACACACATACACATATGAACTCACGTTTCCCAGGGACCGAGCTGTCCCGGGTGCCAGACCTGTGAGCTCCCTGTGTTCATGCTCTGTCCTCTCCCAGACCCAGTGATAGAAGCTGAAGATACAGACCCCAACACCTGGGACCCAGAATTAGAGAGACTAGAGGGCAAACTGAGCAGACCCCGGGCAGGGCTGGGCCCGGGTCCCCACTGCGTGGCTTGTCACCACTGCTGGTTTTATTTGAGGCTGTGGGAGGAGAGAAGTGGGCAGAATCTTGCATGGCTCCTGCAAGGTGGCTTCTGCCTCACCCACTTCCTGGCCTTCTTTCTGATTTCATGCATCATGTATGAAATGCTCAATGCCTCTTCTTAGGCTGGGGCCCTGAGTGCCATGAGGATGGCCAGAACTGGCTGCCGTTCAGCTTGGTCTTCATGGGAGCCTGGATTTGAGCAGAGCTCTGTGTGTGTGTGTGTGTGTGTTTGCGTGCGCATCATGTTTACATATTTGCATATCCTGTTAGGCTTTCAAACACTTTCTCATTTGATCATCAGAAACACCCTGTGAGACACAACACCTCCCCCCCGACCCCAGTAGTAGAGAAGGGCAGAAACTGACAGAGAGGTTAAGTAATTTACTAAAGTCACACAACAGTAAACGGTGGGGCCGGCAGCAGAGTCACTGTCTTCCTGACACTTCACCCCCTGTGTTCTTCCACCCGGTATGTTATTGAAGACCCTGTATTTCTCCCAGTAGCTACTAGCTAGTTGTGCATTTAAGGAAATAGGAGATGATACTGTTCTCTGCTTCCCTTGTGCAAGGCACAGCACCCCCAACCTTTCTAAGGCTCTGTGTGCAGGAGTTAGGTGTGTGGCTGGCTCCACAGCCCTCCTCAGGCGCTAGCCACAAGCTGCGTCCGTCCAAAGCATTCTTCCTGTCTGTAAGGGTGAGCCAGGGTGCTCAGGAATTCTAGGAAGTTCCTTTGTAGCTGAAACTCATGTTCTAAAGGAGATGACCAGTTCTTAAAATTGACTCTTTGAGAATAGTTTCAGCAGCTAGAGAGAGCAGAGAAAATTCCAGATACATTGAAAATGAGCAGCTCAGTACGGTGAAATCATCATCATGAGCACTTAGATGGTATTAATAAAACACTTCAGTAGTGACAGAAGCTTTCTCGGGACTGTCTTTATAGCCATCCTGTGAAATTGGTACTGCTGTTCCTGTTTTACAGATTGGGAAACCATGGCACAGAGAGTTTAAGTAATTTTCCCAAGGCCACACAGCTATTAAGTGGTCAGGAACCAATTATAGATTCCAGGGCCCCAGAGTCTGTGCTGTTAACCACTCTGCTGCATTGTGTGGGCTTTAGAGCCCAGAGACCCGGCTGGAGATTTGGTTCCACTGCTTACTTAGTGGCAAGACCTTGGGCAAATCATTTAACTCCTCTGTCCAAAAAAGGAAAAAACTGATACTTACCTTTATGTGAAGATTAAGGGAAATAATAAACATCATAGTCCTAAGTTAGGGCCTTGCACACAGAATACACTCAATGGATAGAGCTTTCCTTCTGTCACTGTTCCCAAGACTACAAGGACGGTGTTTGCCAACCTTGCCTAGAGTGGGGTAAAGCCTATTGTTCTTGTAATGCTGCAAATATATCTGGAGACAATGTGATTTGCCTTGTGTACTTCTTTTCTCTTTCTTATTAGGGAAAACCAAGACCAGAATTAACTTGGAAGAAGGATGGTGCAGAAATTGATAAAAATCAAATAAACATTCGGAACTCTGAGACGGACACAATCATATTTATCAGAAAAGCAGAGAGAAGCCACTCTGGAAAATACGACCTGGAAGTCAAAGTGGACAAATATGTGGACAGTGCATTGATTGAAATCCAGATTGTGGGTAGGTTTGGAGGAAAGAACCAGAACGTTCTGTCAGAAAGTGTGGGGAATTACTGTCCTTGTTGTTAAGGTGACAGTAGGAATTTTTGTTAGACTGGCTCTATCTAAAATTCTTTTTTCAGATTTGCTTTTTATTATTGATTTAATTTTTTTTTTTTTTAATTTGAGACAGTTTCTTTCTTTCACGCAGGATAGAGTACTGTGGCATCACCTCAAACTCTTGGGTTCAAGTGATCCTCTTGCCTCAGCCTCCTGAGTAGCTGGGACTACAGGCCCCCGCCATAATATCTGGCTAGTTTTTCTGTTCTTAGTAGAGACAGGATCTCACTCTTGCTTAGGCTGGTCTCAAACTTCCAAGCTCAGCCGACCCACCTGTCTTAGCCTCCCAGAAAGCTAGGATTACAAGTGTGAGCCACGACACCCTGCCTTACATTTGTTGTTTTATTTTGTTTTTTTTTTTAAATGGATCAATTTGTAAGATTTGTTACCATTTCAAAATAAATTTCCACTGACTAATAAGACTAATCATGGGAGGTTTGGGCACACATGTTCAAGAAAATTAATATACTATACGTACTTTTTAGTGAATTTCATTAGTACTGCTTTACAACCCAGCTCTCTTTTATTCTTAGTTTCTCGGCTCCCTAATGATAAGACTTCCCCACGTTAGATTCTTGCATTAAAAAACACTATAGAGGCGGTGCCTGTGGCTCAATGGGCTAAGGCGCCAGCCACGTACACCTGAGCTGGCGGGTTCGAGTCCAGCCCGGGCCCACCAAACAACAATGACGGCTGCAACCAAAAAATGGCCAGGTGCCTGTAGTCCCAGCTACTTGGGAGGCGGAGGCAGGAGACTCGCTTGAGCCCAGGAATTGGAGGTTGCTGTGAGCTATGATGCCACAGCACTCTATCCAGGGTGATAGCTTGAGGCTCTGTCTCAAAAAAAAAAAAAA
>CAUYON010042955.1:0-58164 GCA_963573935.1 Arctocebus calabarensis
TGAAACTTATTAAATGTAGAGTATCAATGTCTTTATCTAGTGATCAAGAAAATGCCATGAAGGCTATCTGTAATAGTACGATCAAAACATTTCTGAATGTATATGAATCGTGCCCTATGATTGCACCAATGTACAGAATTATGATTCAATAAAATTATAAAAAAAAAAAGAAAGGAAGGAAGGAAGGAGACTTTACATCTTTTGTACTAACCTGGATGGAGGGGGAACACATTCTTCTTAGTAAAGCATCACGGGAATGGAGAAGCAATAATCCAGTATGCTATATTCTAATATGAAAGCAGTAGATGAGAAAATACAAGGAGGGGGTAGGGGAATGAGCAAGTATGGAGAGGGGAGTAGGAGGGGTCGGGGTCACAGTGTATGACATACCCCTTGGGCTCAGACACAATTCTAAGAGGGACTTTATCTAACAAGTTCAACCAGTATAACCTAATTCTTTGTAGCCTCAATGAATCCCAAACAACAAAAAAATAATTTTTTTTAAACAATCCTACTTTTTATCAAAAAAATGCTGCTGAGCGATTAAATAAGATAAGGACAGAAAAGTATTTGTTAGATTTAGTGATCTGATGGTCATTGGTGACCTTAGTGAGAACTGTTTAGGTAGAGTGGTGTGGGTTGAAGCCTCAAGAACCAGATAGTCATGAAACTCTATTGAGTTAGGGGTAAGGGGAGCTGGAAGAAGGAATCATCCATAAAAATCCAGGAAGAACACGCTATTGTGATAAATGTCAATGAGTTATTTACATATGTTCATTGAATTTTATATGCAGGTTCTTAATGTAAAACATCACATTTGTATGCTTTCATGGGCTTATTGTATTAGGAACACTGTAACATGAAATAGCCTACAGCCTGCCTTGGGAGGCCTGTATAGACTATTTATGTGTTTCAAGCACACACAAAAAAACATGGATATATGTATCAAAATAATTACAAGAAAGTCTTTTAAAATTTAGTTATGTAAGGCCAAGGAGTAATGACACTTTTTCTCTTTAGGCCTCAGAGTATTCAAATGTAACATGTTAAAGGTGAATTAGGGTATCAGTAATGAGATCACTTCAAGCACTCCTATTTTATCAGCTTTATCTTCATTCATTGAACTTGGAAATAAGCACCTCTATACCCTCAGTGTTTTCACAGTACAACTTCTACTTCCTACCCTAAGGAAGACATGGTTCTCTACAAAGACAATGAGCTTTAACAAGCAGCCTCAACTAAAGCTACATGATGTTTAAACATCCAATTGTGGAGTAGAGAGGGTGGAGTAATGAGGGTAGTGTAGTGCAAGGAACCAGCACCCTCCCCTGACCCACTGCCCCAGCTTCAGGGAAAGTGCCTCTACTCATAAGGAGCGCACTACCTGTACATGCCTTTTACTCTTTCTCAGGACGACCACCTTCCTCTCTCCTGAATGTTTCCCTTCATTCACTGAGGACTCTTGCATCTAATTTATTCGCATTCTCTCTACCCAAATTCTTGGCATCACTGGCTAGTTGGAAATGTAATCCCAAGTCCCGTGCTTACATTCCTTTGCCTACTCAGATCTCTTGGTCATATTGTGGATATTATCATCTTCCACAATGGCTTCACCTTGAAATTGTAGACTTGTATATGTATATCTCATTATCTGACCACAACTGCCCATCTTCTAGTGTAGGCCTTCTCCTGGGTTGGTTCCCAACTCTGGGCTCGCATACTGCCCTGTTCATGACGCTATCATTTTTTTTTTCTTTTTGAGGCCAAATCTCACTCTGTCACCCTGGGAAGAATGCTGTGGTGTCATAGCTCACAGCAACCTCAAATTCTTGGGCTCGAGGGATCCTCCTACCTCAGCCTCCTGAGTAGCTGAGACTATAGGCAAGCACCATCATGCTGGGCTAATTTTTCTATTATTACTAGAGACAGAGTCTTGCTCTTGCTCAGGCTGGTCTCAAACTCCTGAGTGAAAGCAATTCACTCTCATTTGCCTCTCAAGAATACATGCGTGAGCCACTGCTCCCAGCCTCATGATTCTGTATCTTATTACTCTCCATATCATACTGAAACTCTGTGCTAACCTGTCTGTCTGTCTCCCTATGAGTACCAGGAAAGCAGGAATCATCTCATTCACCCTGAAAACCCAGTGTTGGGCACATACTAGGCACTCAAATATGAATGAATATTTCTGAGTGAAATTTATGGTCACTTAGTAGTTGAATGAAAATGACTTCCAACTGCAGAAAACTTAGGGACCAAGAGAAGACTTAAGACAATTTAAAAACTAAATTTCAAGGTGGAACATGAGAGGGCCCTCAAGAACTATAAAAGTGAAATTCTATGGGCTTGCTAAGGTCCAGAATGTGAGAATGATGGGACAGACATTTCTTCTGTGAGGGGATCAGTTTCATAAAGAATGTGACACCTGAGCTAGCCTCAAAGATTGAGTGGTGATTTGGATATATGACCATGGAGGAAGAAGGACTCTTAGGAAAAGGGAACAGCATGAGAAAAGACACCAATTTAGTAAGGCATAGGGCTTACCTGGGGAGCAAATGATTTTGTGGGAACAAAGAGTACATGGGGAGAAAGCAAACACAGCTAAGTTGACCTCATTTTGGAACAACTGAACGATCAATTTTAATGTTCCTTTGACAGTGAGTAGACATAGGTACAGCTCTTTGGTGCCTGATTTATCAATTAACCCTTAAGCAACATGCCTTTCTTCAAAAGAATATTTCAGGATTTTTTTTAAAAAAACTTTTTACAAAGACTTTTAAAGATGATAGTTATTTATTATTCCTACCTAAGCTTACCTTTTTTTTTTTTTTATCAGCATGGTCATTGTTTCCTATGACAACGTGATAAACAGGTTTGTTTGTTTTTTAAAGGAAGGTAAGGCCAAGCAACAAAGATGGGAATCATTTTCAATTCTTTAAATTCTTTAGATGATATTTTATTTCCATGAACATATTTTCCTGTTATTGTAAATTTATACTAAGTAAATAATGATGGCATTAACTGGCATTCTTGGTGTGCTTTTGATCATCTTTCTCAAAAAGCGGCTGCCAAGAGAATTTTCTAACAGACATCACTTAACCACTGACTGGCTGAAAGCATTAAAGGCAATTAAGCAACCATTATTTAAGAAGCTCAATGAAAATTATTTGCTTTCTCTATTAAAGAACTTAAAACATATGCACATGTAGACACACATACCACAAAGTTCCTTTACCTACTTTCTTTCCTTTTTTTTTAAGAGATAGAGTCTCACTTTGTTGCCCTCGGTAGAGTGCTATCGCCTCACAGCTCACAGCAACCTCCAGCTCTTGGGCTTAGGTGATTCTCTTGCCTCAGCCTCCTGAGTAACTGGGCCTACAGGCACCCCCCCCACACACAAAGCCTGGCTATTTTTTTGGTTGCAGTTTGGCCGGGTCCGGGTTTGAACCTGACACCCTCGGTATATGGGGCTGGCAACCTACTCACTGAGCCACAGGCACTGCCCTTTACCTACTTTCTTTTAGAAATTGGACCACATCTTCATACTCAGAGTTGTTGGCTCTAATTTTATTAAAAGCCCTCAGGTCAGGGATTCACTTCAGATTTCTGGCTTTGCCACTTACTCGCTGTGTGACCTTGTGCCAATTACTTAACTGCTCTGAGCCTCATTTTCCACATCAGTAAAAAAGTAGCTAATGGCACCTACTTCATAGGATTATTGTGAGAATTAAGTGAGATGATGCAGGCATAGTGTTTAGACCCAGTGACAAACACATAAAACGTGCTCAATAATTGGTAAATCCATTGTTATTTTAGCCAGTGGTTCTCAACCTTCCTAATGCTGCAACCCTTTAATACAGTTGCTCATGTTGTGGTGCCCCCAACCATAAAATCATTTTCGTTGCTGCTTCATAACTGTAATTTTGCTACTGTTATGAATCGTAATGTAAATATCTGTTATGCAGGATGTATTTTCATTGTTACAAGGGGTCGCGACCCACAGGTTGAGAACCGCTGTTTTAGACAAATACAGACTTTTTAGTAAACAAATCTTTTCTACAGAATGAATTCGTACGTATATGCAAAAAATACCTCTATATCTACGAAACTGAACTGCTCTTAGTAATAAGCTCCTGTATCTTTCCTGTCCTGTTCCATCACTACATAACTAAAGCATTGCCAGATCTGGGACGATCATAGTTCTGAGATGTTTTAAAACCCAGCCTGAATGAATCATATATTCTTCTGTTAGTGGTACATCAAGCTTAAACTTTTCTAATGCATTCCTTTCTTTTTAATCTAATGAAACAGGCACTTCTTTCCTCTCATTTCAATATAGTGTCAAAACAGAATGACATTTACTAGTCCCTGATCTGATCCACATGCTGGACTGGCCAGTTTAGATTTAAGAACACAGACAAAACCACTGAGTTCTTTGCAACCATTGGCATATGTCCCAATTCCCAGTGAGAATATACAGTTCTCCTTCACTGCCTGAATAGGGAGCTATGTTAAGGCACTGATGAAACTGGCAATGTATAAATTATTATTTAATTTTTTTTTTTATTTTTTGGTTCAGGTTCATTGAAGGGACAAAGAATTAGGTTCCTGTAATTGCATTTGTTACTTAAATTCCCTCTTATAATTGTGTCCCCCACCCCCCCCAAGAGGTGTGCCATACACCATATACATTATTGAGCTTCTCTCCCTTATCCTCCTTTGATTTTACATGTCTTCAGGTGAGTAGTTCCAGCTACTAGGAAGGCTGAATCAGGAGGATTGTTTGAGCCCAACAGTTTGAAATCTCATCTCTTTAAACAAGTGGGGGAAAAGAACCATACATTTCATAAACTAAATGTATTACTGAATGAAGTAAAGAGGGTAAGCGATGAATTCTTATTTCCCTTCCCAGTCACCCGAATATGGACCCTACCCAATCAATCTATGCCCCCCCACAAATGATGTAGAAAATTGGAGGAGCCCTATTAGGAAATCACAAAATTTCTTGGGCATTAGAAATTGAGTTCAAGTCAATTCAGCATCTATCAAGTATCTAGGCTATAAGACTATTCTGTGCCTTACAATGAGGGGAATATAAAACTATATAAAATGTGATCTCTATGTTTAAGGACTATTACAAATGAGTTTTTGTCCTTGTCAGGAATGTACTGTTTCTGCCTAGATTAGTTGACATCTGTTTGAGCCCTAAAATCTCCTGTATCAAGGGACTTTAATGATGAAAGGAAAATAGAGGATAGACCACTGGGGAGGGAAAACATGGGAAGATAGAAGGTCTACCTTAATAAATCTAAATATATTGCAGTATAAGTGGAGTTTTTTCCATTTCTTATGCAAAGGTGCCTCCAAGATTCTATCCCAGGACAACTCATTCCACCCATCACAACACAAACACACACTGATTTAATGCAGTTTCTCTGGCATCGCCACTAAATCACTGATTGTAAAATACATATTATGATATGAATACATTCTTCTTCACCTGCGTCTCTAGTTTGAAGCCCCATCAACATGATCGACACACCCCTCCTCTCTTCCTATATGCACACACATATAAACACACTCACACACTCTGAGGCCCTGTCATTGTGCTGAGTGCTTCATACCCAAATGCCTAAATTCCCTGGCTCAAAGGCCCCCAATGCTTCCCATCTCTCTTGCAGTAAAATGGGGTGTCTTTACTGTGCCTACCAAAGCTCTGTATGATCTGGATCCTTCTTAGCTCTCCAGCTTCATCTCCTCCCACTCCCTACCGCCAGACTCTATTCCAGCCACAATGGCCCCCTTGCTTTTTCTGAAACAGGCCAAGCATGCTGCACCTAGGGGCTTTTGCAGTGGTCATTCTTTCTGTCTGGAAATTTCTTTCTCCTGATCTTTGCATGGCTGATTTCTTGTCTCTGCTTAGGTCTTAATTCAATATCTTTTCCTCAAAGAGGCCTTCCATAGCCCCTTATTTAAGGACCTGCCCCTTCCCCCATCCCTGTCGCTTCCTATCACATCATCCTGTTTTATTGTCTTCATAGCTCACTTCTCTCCAGGCAAAATGGCCTCTTAGTTTTTCCTTCTTGCCTCAGGTCTTTGCATATTAACTTCCCCAGGAATACTCCTCCCCTTCTCTTTTTGTGCCTCTTTCTTGATCTTTAGATCTCAGCTGAAGTCTCACCTCCTCAAAAAGGACTTCCCTGGTCACCTGATGTAAAGTAGCTCGCATCACCTCCCACTACCATTAGCCCTGACTAGCAGCCTCTCCTTTTCCTTCCTGACTCATGTGACAATAGCCAGTGTTATGTGTATCTGTCTTCTTCCCATCCCCAACCCAACCCCAGATGCAACACTCCATGAGGACAGAGATTTTTGTTTGTTTTGTTCACCGCTGTATTATGTATGCATTGTGGAGTATTTAATTACCTCACAATGCATACATAATAAAAAAGGTGTAGAAAAGGAGAGTGAAACACACCCTCAATTAACTCATGTCTGTTTGACTCAAAAATTTCCACTCATAACTTCTATACAGGATGCCATATGTCCAGATTTCTGTGGGACAGTGCTGGTTTATTTCTGTTTTTCTAGCCTAATTATCTACAGTGCACCCGTTCACTTGCAATTTTTTTGTAGTTTTTAAGGACATTGCATTTTTTACACTTACAGCACAACTTATCTTCCCAGAATTCCCAATGCCTTTCTTTTATTGTCAAGAAATTAAGAAAAACGAAAAAAGAAAGAAAGAAAAGTGAAAAAGAAAAATTCTTTCTTTGTGTATTCTTGGGCACATTTCTATTAGGAAAATGACTTGTGTTTTCCATATGTGTGTAAAAGGGTATAGGAAGGAATGCATCTGTGGAAACTACTGGAAAATATTGAAAATAAGTCAAAATGTGTCTCAATTAAATGGGCTGCTTATGATTATAGTCCCTAATACTCACTGAGAGTTTCATATGCGTTAGATATTTTACATGCAACATTTTATTCACTCTTCACAAGAACTCTCATTAGCCCCATTTTTTGTTTTAAATTTAATTTTTTAATAGACAATTGAAAGCTGTAAATATTTATGGAGTACAATGTGATATACTGATATATGTATGCATTGTGTAATAATTCAATTAAGCTAATTAACAAATTCATTAGTGCACAGACTTATCATTCTGGGGTAATGAAAACATATAAGATCTGCTCTCTTAGTAAATTTTAAGTATACAATGCAATATTACTAACTGTAGCTATTACATAGTACATTAGCTCTCGAGAGTTTATTCCTCTTATGTAACTGGAACCATGTATCCTATTAATAACATCTCCCCATTCCCTCTCTCACCCCCACCTTTAGCATATGGTACCTACCATTCTACTTTCTATGAGTTCACTTTTTAAGCTTCTACATATGAGTGAGATCATGCAGTATTTTCTTTCTGTACCTAGCTTTTTTTACTTCCCATAATGTTCTCTAAGTTCGTCCATGTTGTCACAAATGACGGAATTTATGTGTTTTTGAAGGCCAAATAGTATTCCATTGTGTGTGTGTTTGTGTGTTGCATTTTCTTTATCTGTTTATCTATCAGTGGATACTTAGGTTGACACCAATCTTATCCACTGTGAAAAATGCTGAGATGAGCATTAAAGTGCAGATAACTCTTGATTTCCTTTCCTTTGGATATATACCAAGAAGTAGAATTACTGGATCATATGGAAGTTCTATCTTTTATATATTTTAAGAAACCTCTATAGTTTTCCATAATGACTATATCAATTTACAGTCCCACCAATAGTGTACAATTATCCCTTTTTTTCACGGTCAAGACTTGTCATTTTTTGTCTTTTTGATAGAAGCCATTCTAACAAGGGTGAGGGGCTATTTCACTGCAGTTTTAATATGCATTTCCAAGATGATTAGCGAGGCTGAGCATTTTTTCATATGCCTGTTGGCCATTTCTATGTCTTCTTTTGAGAAATGTCTATTCAGGTTCTTTGCCCACTTTTGAATCTGGTTATTTGTTTTCTTGCTATTGAGTTGTTTACATTCCTTATGTACTTTGGATATTAACCTCTTGTTTTATGTATACTTTGCAAATATTTTCTCTTATCATTAACCTTGTCTTAAAGATGAAGGAACTGAGATTCAGGGAGAGTAAATGACTTTTCCAAGGTCCCACAGTTGCTAAGTGGCAAAGGTAGAATTCAAACCCATACCTACTTGATTTTGAAGCCTATGTGTTCGGCCATGATACCATACACGTATTACCCTTCTATATTACATTGCCTCCTAACTGCATTCAACAGTCAAAATCATTACAGAATATCCAGTATTTATTTTGGAAAAAGAAATATGAAAGGAAATGGCTTCCCTTAAGTCTCACTCAAGCATACCTTTATTGATAAATCAACATTTCCAAGAACAAAGGAAGTTTAAGTACAAAAATTCCCCCTCTGGCTCAGCACCTGTGGCTCAAGTGGCTAAGGCGCCAGCCACATACACCTGAGCTGGTGGGTTCGAATCCAGCCTGGGCCTGCCAAACAACAATGACGGCTGCAACCAACAAATGGCCAGGCATTGTGGCGGGTGGCTGTAGTCCCAACTACTTGGGAGGCTGAGGCAGAAGAATCTCTTGAGTCCAAGAGTTGGAGGTTGCTGTGAGCTGTGATTCCATAGCACTCTACCCAGGGTGACAGCTTGCAGCTCTGTCTCAAAAAAAATAAAAATAAAAATTCCCCTCTCAAATCATAGAAATGTAGCTAATAAAAACAAGCAAAATCCACAATGAAATGTTGTATTTTAAATCCCCTCTCTACCTTTGTGGCTATATCCCCCAAAGCCGTACATCAGAGGGAGCCCAAGTAGAGGTCTCCAGCAAGCTTGTAGTTGGGGAGCAAATGATACGTGATGTAGAGCAACTCTCAATTGTCCCACTTTACTGCAAAAGGTCACTGTATTCAATTCCACCCATATCTCTGAATACCTGCCATGTGCTCACAACAATAGGCCAAGCACTGAGGACACAGAGATGAAAAAAGATAGTCCCCATACTTGAGTCCTCAATTCCTGTGGTTGGGGGATGAAGGGAGGAGAGAAAAGGAGGAGTGCAAAAAGACCAGTATGAGAACTTTGTTCCTCCTCTGAACTCCCATAGCACAGTTGCTGTACCTCTCTCCTGGCACATTCCCTCCCTTTCTACCTGGTACTCTACAAAGAGGCAGTGAAGTGAAGAAGCAAACATGCACATGGCAACCAGCTTTGGCCTTAAATCCAAGCTTCTCCACTTAAGCAGCTGTGTAACCATGAGGAAATCATTTAACCTCCCTTAACCTCAGTTTTCTCACCTTGAAAATGGGATTTGTAGCTATTATTACAAACAAAAACATTGTTTAAAAAATAGGAAGAACATGGGCAGCACCTGTGGCTCAAAGGAGTAGGGTGCCGGCCCCATATACTGGATGTGGTGGGTTCAAACCCAGCCCCGGCCAAAAAAATAAAAAGAACATTAAAAAATAAAACAGGATATGTAATATATGTCTTACAGGACTGGAAACAATGGGATAGAATCCTGTAAAGTGCCTAACACAGGACCTGGCACATAATAGTTACTCAGTAAAGAGCACGACTTATTATTGTCATGAACATGCCTTACTAGAGGGTAAGCTCCTTGTAGGCATTGCCTGAATATATTTTATTCCTGAGTCCTGATAATATTCAGCACATGGCCTTGCACATAAGAGATCCCCAAAGATAGCTTGTATAGAAAATCAAAGAATGAACAATTTATTATAATTCACCTATAACAATCTGTGATCAAAAGAGTTACAGACAATGTACTCCAGGGATTCAGAGGAAGGAGGGCAGTGACACATGTAGCTGCTGAGGGCAAAAGAGAAAAAAAAGAAGTGTGGGAAGAGGGGAACGCTTTAAGGAGGAAATGGATATTGATGGGAAGCAATGACCGGGAAAAGCATTTCTGCCTGAGGGGGTTTAAGCCCACATCTGTCTGCCTCCACTGACTCGCTCTTTTCAAGGTTAGTCCAGATCATCCTTCCTCTAGCTAAAGTGGAAAGTTGTGGTATATCATAAAGTCGAGAAATTCAAGTTTTGGTCTGTCAAAGACTTGAAGTGTTATCTTAGCTCTGGTGCTTCATCTCTCTAAGCCTCAGGTTCCTCACCAATTAAATGAGGACTTACAAAAAAGACATCTATCTCACAAAGCTGTTGAGAGCCACGTGCTCAACAAATGGCAGCCGCAATTTCTATTCTATCTTCTTTCCAGTGCTACACATGAATCTACCCCCATATTCTTCATGTTTAGCAAAAGAAGCTCAACATATATGTTCTCCAAGCTGGCCAGGCATCCCAGTTGCTTGGAATCTTAGATTTTACACAGGGCTTTGTATGTCACCTTTTAGCCCAGCTTTGGTAAATGCTATAAGATCTTGGAATACCTGGCTCAGCGCCTGTGGCTCAATGGGCTAAGGTGCCAGCCACGTACACCTGAGCTGGCGGGTTCAAATCCATCCCAGGCCCGCCAAACAATGATGGCTGCAACCAAAAAATGGCCAGGCGTTGTGGCGGGTGCCTGTAGTCCCAGCTACTTGGGAGGCAGAGGCAGGAGACTCGCTTAAGCCCAGGAATTAGAGGTTGCTGTGAGCTGTGATGCCACAGCACTCTATCCAGGGTGACAGTTTAAGGCTCTGTCTCAAAAAAAAAAAAAAAAAAAAGATCTTGGAACACCCAAACTCTTTTTGCCATGATTAGAACTTCATGCAGCATAACAATTTTGGTAAAATGGGATTGCTAGGTAATTTTGTAAAACTTTAGGCTCATTAAGAAACTTTTAGAGACACTTTCTCTAAAGGAAAATAAAATGAACTTAAAATTGGCTAAAATACTGATTCACCCTGCTGATCGAAGCAGTCCTGAGAAAGAAAGTGAGAGTGTTGCCATCTTGCAACAATGACATGGGCGCCAGTAGGGAGCTTTGCCTGTTCACTTTTATATCCAACATTTTTGGTTTAAAGGTAAATAAAGCTATAGACTGTATAAGACAAAAAGGAGGGAACTTCCAGAACCATGATGATATATTAAATTCCATCCCTGCCTCAATAAACTATGACTTATAAGGCTTGTAAAATCTTTACAGGGCTCCTGACAGCTCCACATGTGCTGATGGCCAGAAGAATGGAACCTTTTGCAAAACATCTGCTAAATCATGCATCTTGGCTTGAATTTCTCTGTCTGCCCATGATGACAAAATACAGAATGAGTGAAGTGCACTGAGGTTTGAGGGAGTAGATGTGGGTGTTTTTGCACAATATAGGGGCTGCTTATTTAAAGTGGCATGCCGTCATAGCTTCCATCTGTAAGATGCATTTCTGACCATATTGGATAAAAGCTGCTTTCTCTTAATTTTAACCATGCCTGAGGACCATGACTTTGTTCAACACATATTGAATTATACTGAGGGTCTACTGCAAGACACAAAGCTTCTGGTAACTTCTGACAAACATGAGCTTCAATAGATTATGCTCAGCAGGCTAAAAGAGTTTCCTAAGAATTTTAAGTGAAGTTCACATACAGATGGGGAAAAACTGGGCTTACGTGGACAAGCACATGGTTCTCCATTGTCCAGGAAAAATGTGAATTAGAGTGATTAGAACTTATTCATATCAAACTGAGGTTTGCTTCAGAACCCAGTGCTTGTAGGTAGGAACATCATTGAAAAGCAAGAGGATACAAGGGGCTCTCCCCTTTCACCTTTTCAATGCTATGCTGTAGATTTTCATGGTTTTAAATCGTCTATTGCTCCAATGACTGGAATATGAGTAAGAAAAGGAATTGGAATGATGTTTGTCTTCCTTTCCACTCTCCTATCGGCTTTTACTAAGTGCTTCCCTTGCTGACTTCAAGGGACTACACGGTGTGACAGAAAAAACGTTCACCTTTCATTGTGATCCCTAGAACGGAAGTCAAGACCTTCTGCCTCTCTGATCTCCAGCCAAACCCTTGGGGTTGAGACCAACCAGATAACAATGATGCCACCTTTCTATCTGTTCACCAAATTGGCTTATTTGATTGCTTTACAAAAATACTGGGCTAGGAAAGAGTGGTTTTCACTATGTCTAATTACAACTATAAGGTGGATCAAAGTGGAAAATAACCAAAGCCTCACATTCCTGGCTATTTACATCCACCATGTGCCAGGAGCAGTGCCTGATACAAGCATCGATGTACAACAGTAAAAACTTGGGTGGGGGTGACTGTCCTTTGAGTTCAGTGGAGCGGACAGGCAAGTGACCAGATAAGTGCAAGACAGAGGAATAACTGCTGTGATAGGGAGGATAAAGGTGAAGCTGATAAAGTCTGTGATCACAGGACCTAGTGGGAGAGACACACTAGCAAATAAACAATTATAACACAAAGCGATAGAGTCCATGGGAAAAGGGGGATTGGGGATTGTGAGAACACAGAAGAGAGGATGACTTATTCCTCTACTGGGGAAGATGGAAAGGGGCTTTACATAGGAAATGTCATTAAACCAGACCCCGAAGGATGTAATGGCTCAGAAAGTAGGCAGTCTAGGACTCCAGTGTGTTAGCAATCACAATTTTCTACCTTCAAGTATGACTTTTTATTTAGTCTTCACACAGTGTGCAGTAAAGAGTTAAATCTCACTTTGCCAGTCCTTTTAAGGTTCTTGAAATCCCAGGGGAGGAAAGACTCTAATCCTGCCTCATAGTGGTAGTAGAAATGCTTCAAAGGGAGGAAACTAGGAAACATCAAAGACAGGGTGTGTTTCTGAGTAAGTGAAAAGAGCCCTGGGTTTGAGTTCCAGCTTCACCATTAATGAACCAAATTATTAAATAACTTTATGATCTTCAAGAAAACTTTGAACTTTCTCTCAGACTCAGTTTCTTGATCTGTAAAATGGTAAGAATCTTGTCTGCCTCTAGGTATGGTTATGGAGTTCAAGTGGAGTGATACAGGGAAGAGACTGTGAACTATAAAGCCTGATACAAATGTCAGCTATTGTTTCCTAGAAATGGGGAATGATGGGGAGAAGGTCGGCAGAGCAATTGAAACGTGTTCCTGGTGTCCTCTGCCAGGAATCCAGACCTTCCCCAGTGTTAGGTGCAGGCTTCCTGAGGGAGATAAACAGCCCTTTCCATGGTTCATGCAGAGAGTGAGAGGGAAAACAGAAAACTACGGGGTCAGGGGGGATCCGAGGTGGGTGCCTTCGTGATCTGAGGGACACAGCAAGTTGGTCCTGCTGTCTTGGTCAGGAGGAGAGCATACAGCATGGTAAAGACTAAGAGCACAGTAAGAACAACCAAGAAGGGAAGGAGCACTAGTATGGGAAAGCTGCAACGAACAGAAGTGGACAGGTAATAAAGAGCAGTGTGGCGGGGGCGGAAGCAAAGGCCTAGCAAAGGAGAAGGCAGCATAGTACAGTGGCTAACAGCACAGACTTAGGAACTATGAAAGCTTGGAACTCAAGTCCCATCATACAGTCTTGCTCCAAATGGGAAATTGTATTGCTAGTTTTCTAGTTTGCAGTGATACATCCCCTCTGGGAACATGGCTTCCCTTCCTGTCTTGTTGCCTTTGGACTTGGCCTATAACTTGCTTTGGCAAATGGACTGAGTAGACTACCATATACTATGTATAAGCACAGACAAGCTTTAAATGGGTGCAAAGGTCAAATGTTTATGTCCCCACCAAATTCATATGTTGTAATCCTAACACTAAAGGTGTTGGTATTAGGAGGTGGGGTCTTTGGCAAGTGATTAGACAGAGCCCTCAGGAATGGGATGAGTTCCCTAATAAAAGAAGCTTAAGGGAGCTCACTCTCCCTTTCCACTATGCAAGGATACAGCAAGAAGGTACCCTCTATGAACCAAAAATCGGGCCCTCAGAGACCAAATCTTCCAGAGCCTTGATCTTGGACTTTCCAGCCTTCAGAAGCATGAGAAATAAATGTCTCTCATTTCTATGCAAACTAGACTATAATAATTTTCACATAGCAGCCCAAATGGACTAAGACAATGATCCTATGTAATTTGACTCTGTCCCTCTTTCTTCTGTCCTATGAAAATAGCATGCCCCATGTGGTGACTACTCTTTCAGCCTCGGTTCTGGAATGAGAATTGTGGAGCCAAGCACCACCAAACTGGATAAAGTCCATCAGATCAGCAGCTGAACTGCAGCCTTCATGTAATGTAAACAGGAATAAATGGGAGTTTAAGTTAAGGATCCACAAACTATGGCCTGCAGGGACAAATATGCAAATATGGCCCACCACTGTTTTTGTACAGCCTGTGGGATAAAAATGGTTTTTACATTTTTTAAATAGTTGGGAAAAAAACATCAAAAGAACAATAATATTTTATGACATATGAACATTATGTAAAATATACATTTCCATACCCATCAATAAAGTTTTGGGGGAACACAGCCCCGCTTATTTGTTTATGTAGTATGTACAGCTGACTTTGTGCTACAGTGTCAGAGTTGAGTAGTTGTGGCAGAGACTGTATGATCCATAAAGCTTAAAATATTTACTATCTGGCTCTTTAAGGAGGAATAAAAATATTTTCCAGACTCTAATTTAGGCCCAGAGATATTGGGATTATTTGTTTGTAACCTCAGCAAAAGGTGACAAATACAGCAAAATACTTAAGTTCACCAACTCTCAGTTGCTTCATCTGCTAAATGGGGAGAAATATAAGACAAAACTCATTGAGATTTTAGAAAATTAAATCATGTAATGTATCCAAGACACGTAAGAAGATACCTGGCACATAACAAGAATTTACAATTAATATTAAGGCGCTATCATCTTCCTGTGGCAAACACAAGAAGAAAGACAAAGGAAGGGAAAATGGAAGATTAGGACAAGACAAAATGCAACAGGACTGAGACAATGGCCAACTCACCTCTGGCAGATAATGCCCTGGATAAAGAGACCGTGCAAAATGAGCTCAGGTGCAATGCGGCTGTAATCAATCCTGAAGTTAACAGTGACTGCTTGCTTTAAGTCTGTTTCAAAATCATCTATAAGATGTAGCTTGACAATCAAATCTCTTTCAGGCTCAAGCCACAGGGTAAGAGTCCGGAAAAGGATGGTCACACTGATGTCAAATTGCATTGACTAAGGATTTGTTGAGCACCTGAATCCCGATGGTTAGAAAATTGCCTATGATTTCTTTCAATACAATTGTTTTCCTTAACGCTCATACCTATGTATATCAATATACAGTCATCAATACAAATCCTTTGTGCTCCATGCTTATTCTCTTTTAGTCTTCATTCCCTGGGCACTAGAAGAGAAAGCAGCAAAGAGGTTTAAAGGATGCCCTTCAGAGGGCATTCTAGAGTCCCTTTGGAGACTCAGAAGAGAAATTGAAATCCTTCAGAAGAGAACACAAATGCTGGTCCCTTCTGCTCCACTCCTTCTGGAGCCCTGGGAGGCCTTCCTAAAATTAAATTAATTCCCTCTCTCTTTCAAAAAGCAGATGCAGTGGCAAGCTTATGTGGCTGAGCCACCTGATTCAACTCCACATTTTCCCCGGTGTAATCTACACTAGGCAGAATATTGAAAAGTATTCCCAAAGTAATAGAGTTTGAATTAATTACTTACTTTATTTAACTTGTACGGTTCTAAAACTGAAGTGTCTCATAGGTGATCTTTTGAAGGCCAGATGATGTGGAATATTTTAGTCATTGGCCAAATATTTCATTCTTTTCTCCTTTTCCAGATGTGAAATCCATTAGTTGCTAAGGCTGCCTCTGTGTTGTTGTAAAATGGGAACCAGAATGCTTTTCTCAGAAATATTAGATACTCCAAAAGTTTCTTTGGAAGCTCACCATTCAGAGCATCTGTAACATAAGGCTGGAAACTCAAAGGTACCTCTCCCTTGATACTTGCTGTGAGGAATTTATCAGGCTCTTCTGAATCTGCTAAATCATCTTGACAGTTTGCTACAGCTTTTTCAAAAACACATGCACCATTTTGTCATGGAGATCACCTTCTTGTTTTTTTAAAAGAGTCTAAACAAGCTGAAAAACTTCCAAGTAATTCGGGACTAAAGAGTAACACATTTTCAAAAGGTCCTTGGGCAGCCCCTCTGTAGACATCCCAGAACTGGCTCCCAGGGCTGAGCAGGTAGCAGGACCCCTATACTTCTTGCAGGCCCCCATCTCTTCTCAGAAGCTAGAGGGTACTTTCTAACCAAGCTTTGGGATTATCAATTTCCTTTTCTGTCATCAATGGCTTGGGTAGAACCCCAAAGACTTTACTGTTTCTTTCTTTTCTCTATGAATAAATCATGTAGAAATCAGCCACCATGCCTTTCCTGTCACTTAATGGGTGATCGTCTGTTCTTGTCTATCAGCGTTTTCCTTTAATTTCCCTACACTACTCAGGCAAGGCAGAGAGTTTACATTCTTATTGATTGTGTGTCCATTGCCCTACAGGGCTCCCTCATAGGCAGTCACACTGTTCTCTGCCTTCTTGTTCCCACCAAAGAACCAGAGCTAAACTCTGTGCCCTATATTGTCATCATCTACTTACTTGGTATCCCACTGGAGTAAGAAGCTCTTAAAAACAGAGACCACATCTTATTCCTTTATCTCCAGGACCTCAGATTGCCTGGCAGATATAATAGATAGATGATAGATAGATTATAGATATTTAATATATACACATACATACATAAGATTACATGTATTTCTACTATACCTTTCACATGTTTAGATACACAAATACTTATCATTGTGTTATAACCGCCTATAGGTTGGTAGCCTAGGAGCGATAGGCTACACCACGTAGTAGGCTAGGCCATCTAGGTTAGTGTAAGTACACTATGATGTTCACACAATGACAAAATCACCTAATAACACATTTCTCAGAAGGCCCCCCATTGTTAAATGATGCATGAAGACATATATTGGTGGAATGAAAGAATGAGTGAATGAAATTATCAGTTGGTCAGTGAATTCAGTTATTCAAAAGTATCATGAAACTGAAGCTTATCCAGAACCTATGAAAGAAATAACTGCTGATTGCAGGGATTTCTCTTTTCCTGGGCTTCTGAGAGCCTTTTTTGTTAAATTCCTGGTTCTTTGGAATGATCTTGGCAAGGTTTCTCAAGCTGTGAGTGACTGAAATTATGGGGACAACTGTAATTCTACTACACACACCACAGTTTTCCTGCCTGGAAGGGTATAAGAAATGTGTTCCTGCCCCTGTTAAGATTGTGAAAGCAGTTCTTCCTGTCTCTCAGCTTCTGCCCTGCTTGTGCTGGTCCTAAAGAAGGATCACATTAGGCTGGGCATGGTGGTCATGCCTGTAATCCCAGCATTCGGGGAGGTCGAGGTGGGAGGATCCCTTGAGCTCAGGAGTTGTAGATCAGCCTGACCAAGAGCAAGATCCCGTCTTTACTAAAAATAGAAAAAAACTAGCTGGGTGTGGTGTCAGGAAACTGTAGTCCCAGCTACTCAGGAGGCCGAGGCAAGAGGATCACTTGAACTAAGAGTTCGAGATTGCAGTGAGCTGTGATGACACCACCGCATTCTAGCTTGACGAACAAAGTAAGACCTTGTCTCAAAAAAAAACATTCACATCCATCTACTCAATTGTGTCTTTGTCACCAAGAAACCTAATTATATCTCCTTATTAATCTATCTCTGTCACCCTCTTGCCTTCCTCTGCCCTGTATCAGAACAGGACTTGATTGTCATAGCGGCGGTAGTCATGGTAGATGAATGACACAAAAGTGGGTAGTTGTGAGTGGTCTCAACTGATTTCCTGATGGAAATTCAGCCTCCCTTGAAATTCTACCCAGCTCTTATAATATTTATGCACATTAAGGCTGCCCTCCCCCTTTTATGGACAATCTCTTATACATGACCTTAATCCTGACCCATTGCATGAAATTAGGGTTTTACTTAATGTAGTAAACTCTAAACGTGGATTATGCAAACAATGGATTATCTACAGAAGCACTGACATTTCAAACAGGCTTTCTAACTGTTCCCCTAACCTTCCACTCACCCCTGCCCCAACACACACACACACACAAAGCCACACATATGCACACATCTCTTACCTATTTTCTCTTAATTGACGTGACCTCCAACAGTCCAAACCAATTTTATCATTAACCTAAGAAAAATACTAATTAGATGTCAAATATATTATTATTGGATGTTAAATATAAAACTTGTATAATCCAATCCAACATTTGGCTTTGGATTGTTTTGTTTGTATATGAGGTGATGAAAACAAAATGAGTGTGTCAGGCACTCTGGGAGTTGTTTTAAATTTCCGAGGCCAATAAGGTACCACTCTGTAAATTACTATTGCAATACATTAAACAGAGCCCAGGTAGCCTAAATGAATAGATATTTTTCCACAAGTGTCAGTTTACTGAGAGGAATAATTTCCCAGGTTAACAAAAATTAGCATGCAATCAATTTTAGAGGTAGGGAATATTTTATACTATATTAGGTTCATGGTTTAATTGGCTGGAAGCTATTGTGAAGCTGTTGAAAAGGAATATATTTTATAGTTATTGTTAACTATCAGTCTTAATGATTTATAGTAATAATTTGCACCTGACTCCATATTCAGCTATAATAGTAAAAACAAAGTTCTAGGCAGTAGATACGGTTCAATAGTCTAAAGTTGAAAAAGTTCAAAGTTCAAAAAATAACACTTATTAACAGGATAAAACACCTTGAAATGATTAATCAGAGTGGATAACAATATGAAATTCTTCTAAATTCAAATTAATAATTTGAACAAAACTCCCAGATCAATTAGGAAACTGTTTACATATAGTAATCTTAAAATGAATTGTCCCTCTCTGTGGGAATCTTATTTATCTGTCAAATTATAGCTCAGACACTGACATTTTTTTTTTTGAGACAGAGTCACACTTTGTCACCCTCAGTAGAGTGCTGTAGTGTCATAGCTCACAGCAACCTCAAACTCTTGGGCTTAAGAGATTCTCTTGCCTCAGCCTCCCAAGTAGGTGAGACTACAGGTGCCCACCACAACACCTAGCTATTTTTTCAGAGACGAGGTCTTGCTCTGGCTCAGGCTGGTCTTGAATCTGTGAACTCAGGCAATCCACTCGCCTCAGTCTCCCAAGTGCTAGGATTACAGGCATCAGACACTGACTTTATGAAGCTTCTCTAGATCTCCCAACAGGCCCATCGAGGAACAGAGTGGACAAATTTCCCAACTATGGGAAAGAATTTTGCTTGTTTTAGGAACTAAAAGGAGGTTACCATTGCTGGAAAATGGGAAGCAAGGGGTAAGAATAAATATGATCTTACCAATGACTTCCTCAAAGACAAGTCCTGCTGCAGTCTGAACTACAGATTAAAGAGAGATAGGAGTAGAAACAACACCAGTTAAGTATATTAAGTTGTCCAGGTGAGAGATGATGGTAGCTTAGACTAGTGTTGTGGCCTTGGGAGGTGTTAAAAAAGTAAGCAAATTTACTACATTTTGGAGGCAAAAATGTCAGGATGTGATGAATGACATGTAAAAGGTGAACTCTGAAAATGAAATATGAAACATGGATGGCGCCTGTGGCTCAAGGAGTAGGGCGCTGGCCCCATATACCAGGGGTGGCAGGTTGAAGCCCAGCCCAGGCCAAAAACTGAAAAAAAAAAAAAAAAAGAAAGAAATATGAAACATATCTTTCAGAATATGGGCTTGAGTAGCTAGTTAGCTGGTTATGACATAGAGATGGGGAACCCTGGAGACTTAAAATAGCAGTTTAGGGTATTTTTCACTTAAGTCATGATAGTAGAATAAGGTAATATCAGTTCTCACCTCTGTCCTAAAGCATCTAGGGTGAATTTCAGTCCAATTACTTCGACTTACCCTTGTTAGTCAAAGCTGAACTGGTGAATTTATCAAAAAATATTTATAAAGGGTTGTCTATGTAGCCAGCACTACCTATGATTGACATGGAGCAAAATATAACCCAAGAAAAATAAACCAGAGTTTTTTGAAGGTCAATTTGTTAACTGACATTCCTGTTGGTAGTATACAACTTGGAAAAACAAGCCACTCTCCAATTAAATGTGATATTCTCTATCAAGTAACATAGTTCTTTATGAGAAAAAGAAATCTTTTTTAAAAATATACAAATTTGATAAATATTTCAGTAGATACAAAACTAAATTAGATCTTGAATTCAATGTCAGGAATTAGGAAAAAGATGAAATAATATGCCATGTAAAATAGAAAAGGTATGTTACATTTAAAAAACTAAACTAAGAGTCAGTAAGGGTATAATTTTTGCCACTTATTTACATTTTGGCCTGAGGAAAAGTCACTTCGTTTTATGGGCTATAATTTTCCCATTTATAAAATGAAGGGATTGGATTAAATGATCTCTAAGATTTTGTTCAACTCTAACGCTCTGTGAGTTTAGATCAGAAAAAGTCTAACTGGGAGACTCAAGGCGAAAGATAGAGTTAGGTTATTATACCAAGTCTTTCCAAAGACAGTGAAGAGATGAATTTCACTCAACAAAAAAGGAATTCTTAGAATTATATATTGTCAAAGCATAAAAGATTTAGAAGCATGGAAATTAAAAGTTGTAGCATTGGACGGTGCCTGTGGCTCAAAGTAGTGGGGTGCCGGCCCCATATGCCTGAGGTGGTAGGTTCAAACCCAGCCCCAGTCAAAAAAAAGAAAAAAAAAAAGTAGTAGCATCAATATGGACGCTAGAAAAAAATTACAAAATAAGAATCTTTCAGTGTTTCTACGCATAATCAGGAGAGAGTGATTTGTTCTAGGCAGCAATTTTGATTATTTAGACAGAAATGTACCAAGAGTAAAGAACAGGGAGTTTTTAGAACCCCAGAACTTGATAGAAACATCCTAGAAACCTAATTTCTCTTTCCCTTTGCTATGATTCTCTGTTCATGAAGCTTCCAAGTGGTAGATTACATTACCAAGTAGGGTGCCTATCAGACAGCTGGTCCCATTTATCAGCCTAGGGGCCACTCTCATAGTGAACTAATTAACCAACTTTCTGATTTACATTTAGTCTCTTGTGAGGATTTTAAAAGGGAATTCATTCACTGGAACCAGAACACCTTTTGGTGACAAGAATAAAATGTGCTTCTGTACCCACAAGGATGAAAACCAGCCCCTGGAGCTAAAGTGGTCTCAAAGGCACAGGGACAGTAAAGCCCCCAAAGGAGGTTACTCTACCACAGCGGTCAGAGTTGTTTTATATTTTGGTTGAGATGCAGAATGTTATGGAGGTTCTTGCTATGTACTGGTACACTTTGGCTCTTCTAGTTTTTTAAATGCTCATCAACAACAAACAAAGGTTTTGCAAGGGCTGGTATCAGCCCATTTCTCTCCTCTCCACTCACTCTCCACATTCCTATGGCACCAAGTTTCCACAACCCTTCAAACTGTGAGAAAAGCATACAATTTAATAGCAAAAATCATCTGAGAATTTTATCCTGGAAATGAAAAAGCACTTGGCAGACATCATTAATTCATCCTTACCACATTCCTATCAGGTAGGTGTCATCCTCATTTTCTAGTTGATAAACCAGAACTTGTCCCATAGAAGTAGGAAAGTCTTAGTGTATTAAATTGCTGGCAAATGTATTCTTCTCTCTTACGTAAATATCATTCTTTTTAGAAAGCAACTACGCTCTCAGAATTCTTTTCATGTTTACAAGTTGCTTACATGTTGTAAAGTGATTTTCCCATTTGTCAAATATGCAGAGTGATTATTAAACAATGCAAATTGGAGCACTTTGGTGTGTATGTACTCTCTATTTAAAATTCTAAAGTATTTGGACAGCAGCATTGAGAATTATACCACACTATTAGCAAACTGTGAAAATATTATTAGAAGGATTCTAGAATATAGCTTCAGCATGTCTTTATGTGAACAGCTTCAAAATTAGTCCTTCACACAATGTTTTATTATCAGCAGTGAAAGAACTTGGTTCAGTTACAGCAAAAAGTGACAAAATGAAAACCAATTAAATGATGTGGGGGGAGGGGTTGTCTGGAAACATCTTGTTTAAATTGTGCAGTAAACATGTGGTTTCTAATTCTCTTGGTTACTGGGTTTCCTCTCAAAGGATGAGAAGCCCTTGTTCCCCAGTTCCCGGGTCCTGTACACAATTTTTGTTTCATTTCTGGAGTCTCCATAAGTTTGGAGACTTTTTTACAGAAAGAAGAAAATAAAGACCAAAAAACATCTAATTCTTCGGATTTGGTTTGCTTTTCCTTTTTAAAATTTAAATGTAGAAAGGTACACAGAAAGGGAAATAAACTATCTGATAATTTGATGTCTGGACTCTGGGACCAAGAGTTTTAAATTGGGTAAGCCAGCCTGAAAGCTTAACACAGGCTAATGAAAGGTGGCCAACCCCAGAAAAAGCCAAACCAGAAGTTGAGCCCTGGGGAGTAATTAAACTGGGAAAAGACCAAAAATACTTCTCCTAGAAAGAAATGAAACCGCAAGAGTATAATCTCTCTCCAAACTGACTGATCAACTATCTTAAACAGTGAATGCCCTCTCTGATAATAGTTTCCCAATCTTGTACTTTTCCTCAATTCATTTTGAAGAAAAAGTTCAAAGTCTACATTCTGTTGCTGTCAGACATACTTTTCACACCTTGAAGGAAAGGAATTCAAAATTGGTTTTGAAGTGTCTTGCAGACTGAGACCTTTTTTTTAACCACTTTAGTCTGTTTCTTTTAACAATTAGCTACTTATTTAGGAGTGTGTGGGGAAAGGAGAACATTACCCCCCACAGAAAATAAAATTGTACTTTCACTTTTGAGGCTTTTAAGCTACCTTGGACTCACCTTCAATAAGCATGTCAAAAGACTGATTTGAAAGAATAGATTTTCTCTGCCCCAGGCCCAATCCATACAAAAATACAATTGATCCATCTTCGGGAACACTTCTAAATCCTCTGAAAGAGGCTATAGCTATTTTAGCAATTAAAGACACTCTGGATTGGAAATATATAATATAGAGATACATTTAAAGTTATCAAGTTATAGAATTTTTGACTAATTCCTACTCAACCCATAGCTATTCCATTTTTAAGATTTCTTCATGATTTTATAAAAAGAATCCATTTCATCAAAATGTGTTTCCAGATAATAACACAAAGGGAAGAAGGCAGAATAGTTTCAGATTCAAGCATTAGCTTCAGAAGTTCAGAAGACTGTGGCACAGGCCCCTGGAAGTTGCCAAGGAAATAGAGTGGCTTTGTGTGTCAGGTAGGCTTCTCTTTTGCCTCTGCCTTTGCACGTCTTCATTCACACTAACTGAAGCAATAACGTCTGCACCTCAGGAATGTTCCATATCATGAGACATGTGTGTTCAGAAATATCCTAAAGGAACAATAGGTTCTTAAATAGCACAAAATACCTAGGGAAAGCCTAGTTAAAAATACGCATTCCATTCTGAAATGTTTCTCAAAAATTACATTTTCCTTACACCAAGAGACTTTTTGATTTAATCCTTTGAATTAAGACTATCAATATTTGTAACTGTGAATTTTTCAAATGCTACTCTTTAATTCCCTCAATATCTACTCTTAGAGAAAAGACAAAATGTTGCAATTTTTCTCTCTGGTCATCCCAAAGTTATGAACTCAATTAAAAACCCACTGATGGTCCTTCAGCTCATGAATAGATAAACAAACTATGGTATATCCATAAAAGAGAATACTATGCACCAATAAAAAGGAAGGAAAACAATACATATGGATCTTGAAGCATTATGATAAATGAAAAAAGCTAGACCCAAATGGCTACATGTATAAAGATTCCATTTCTATGTTATTTTAGAAAAGGCAAAACTACAGGGTAGAAAATACATCAATGGTTGCCAGAGGTTGGTGGTGAGGGAGCACTCATGTTCGAGAGATATGGGAGAATTGGGGAAAGCAATGGAAATACTCTGTATCTTGATTTGGGTGGTAATTAGGTAGTTGTCAAAACCCATAGAACTCTACGCTAAAAAGGGTAAATTTTTGTTGTATAAAAATTATCCTTCAATCAAACTTTTAAGAAATATAAACTTCCTTTTAAGTCTCCCCTCAAAAAAGAAACACCCACGCTGGTGGTTAGAACTTCTCAGGTTAGTCATGCAACAAATCACACATATTATTGTACTGTACCACAAATTGAAATTATCCCAGCGCAAAGAACAATGGAGCAAAAATTTAATATAATAATCATTCTAATACTATTTTTTCTACTAACAAATGTTTTAAAGTCTCAGTGGAAATATAATACCAAAAGTTATACTTTTTAAGATTATTTCAAAGTAAACCACAAAAGGGTAGTTCTTCTAGAATATGGTGGCTCTCTCTCTCACTCACACACACACACACACAAATCTCTAAATCTAAATTAAGTTTTCCAATTTATTGTATACTGAACCACCAATCAGGTGACATTTAGAAATATTTTACCATTAGACCCATATTGTACTTCTACTAAACCAATACTTTATTCTACTTCCAGTTAGTATTCTGATTATTATACTGAAAACCTTATGAATTACATTAATCCAGAGAGACAATACAAATGAGACAAATATTTATACTACATCTAATATTTTTACTACCTCTTTGTTACTGCATTCAATTTAAAAAACAATATTGTGTGGGTGGTGCCTGTGGCTCAGTGAGTAGGGTGCCAGCCCCATATACCAAGGGTGGTGTGTTCGCACCTGACCCTAGGCAAACTACAAAAAATAGCTGGGTGTTGTGGTAGGCACCTGTAGTCCCATCTACTTGAGAGGCTGAGGAAAGAGAATTGCCTAAGCTCAGGAGTTGGAGGTTACTGTGAGCTGTGATGCCATAGTACTGGACTGAGGGAGATAAAGTGAGACTCTGTCTCTTAAAAAAAAAAAGAACAATATTGTGAATTATGTGCAACTATCTGTTTTATGGATAAGGAAAGAAAGGTTGAATGAAATCCAATGACTTATCCCAAATCACCCAACCAGTTTATACTACAATCTGGGTTCAAACACAGCTCCGGATGTCACTCTAAGATGACTGAGCAAGGAGTAGGCTTTTGGAGGGTTAATTGGGCATTAAAATAGGTCTACAACTATGAAAGGTTTGCAGTATAAAGTTGGAACGTCAGTATCTGATTGAAAGTACAGCCAGAGCACTTTTCACTCACCCAGATCATCTCATTTAGGGATTTTTCTTGGGTTTGACTGTGCTAACTTCATCCATTTTTTTTTTCTCCATCTCAAATTGATTCTCTTCCTTTCACAGGGTTTTAGAAAATATCTTTAATCTGCCAAGCCTGCAGTCATAGGTAGGCATTTGAATGTTATTTCACGATGTGTTTGTAAAGGAGAAAGCCAGTACACTAATTTAATTTAATTAATTTAAACACAGCTCAGTGAGTGCTGTCTGGTGTGAGTGCTCGGTGTTATACCTAGTATAACACTCCAGACATAGAAGTAGCAGAGTAAGTGGGGAGAAAACAGCATTCCCACCCAGTTTCCAGCATGCATGCTCTTACAGAAAGTGGCCACATACAGAACACACATTACAGTGTAAAAATGACAACACCACTTCAAATTGCTTCCCCTCTTTCTCTCAGATGATTAAAAGATTAACGAAAACATGGCTGCCTTTTTCTTGTACCAAGAATTCTTTACTTGGGCAGAGAATTGTGGTTCAGCTAACTTTTAAAAATTATCCAGTAGTCTGACCTGATTACATCGTTCTGTAGTTTCCACAGTGAAGGATTTCTACCTCATCTGTGTATCCTCGAACTATTAAGGTACTTTGTTTCAGTTTACCAAAATCCCTAGCAGTTTAAAGTCAAATCAAATTCCCAAACTGTGCAATTAAAGGAGTGACTACCTTTCTAAACTAAATTATATATTTCATCTGACAAATGCCATTTTGAAATGTGTTAGAAGGACATAGCTCAAAAGCCTATTAATACAAAGCCTATATACATAACACATAGATGTTTAATATTCTTCTTCTGGAATATAAAACCCCAAAGTTGCCGAACAAAATGTTTATATGAAACTGATCAGAACTAATTACTTGTCTTGATGAAATGGTAGGGGAAAAGTAAGCAAAAAGTCCACAATGAGTTTCTTGGAAATTAAACAGAAGCAGCATGTGTGGTTATGCCTACTCTTTGAGTTTTCACACGTGGATCTATAGAAAGGACATTTTGGCTTTGTAATTATGGTCCTTGTGTAGACCTATTTCAAGCAACCCCTTGGTCAACCCATCTGCAAATTAATTTTTTAAGCAGCTTAAAACCCTGAGGTAAGAAAACAGCCAAGTTCGCACTATGTTTTGAAACTTCCTGACTGTTAAGTATTTTGAATGCTCCTTTAACGCTGTTTTGAGTCCCTTTTGTATTAGTTTGTCCTAACAGATTCCCCCCCCCCTTTGAAAAGAAAATTTTAAAAGCCGGTTAGCTGTGAAGTCCCTCCCACAGGCAGTTTTAATTACCTGACAAATGTTTCCCATACTTGTCATTCCCTTCTAGTGCTGAGAGAGCAAGCACCCTCAAGAGAGGGAGGGCTGAGTATTTGTGTGTGTGTATGTGTGTTTGTGATTGTGTATGTTTGTGAGAGTATGGGTGTTTGTGAATGTGTATGTGTTTAAGGGGAAGCCAATTCCTTAGCAGACTCAACCAATTTAACATCAACAACAAGAAAAATGTTTAGGTTTTTTTCAAAACTAAATTACAGTTATTGGTGTTTTCACACTTGGCATTTTAAAGGACCCTACTGTAATGTTCATTTCCTTCAGGATATTTTCGTATGCTAAAAAACTCTCTGGCAACCATATGTCATATTCTATTCTTTTAAAATCTCATTAGGTGGCCTTGTTCTCTCCACTATATTGTCTTCCTCGGGTGTTCAGGGGAGGGCCAGATGCTTAGAGAAGATCCAAGGAATGAGATAAAGAGACTTGTTTCCTGCAGAATGGTTCTGGACTGTTCACTTACTAAAAACATGCAATTTACAAATATATGCTTTGTCTATACCAAATACATTCAGAGGAAGAAACACATATAAACTAGAGAAATAGATATCAAAATGCTAAAACATTGGGAATATGAAAAATGAATTTTTGTCTTTCAACTTTTTAAGAAAAATTTGTAATGAGTCTGCATTTTCTTTAAATGGAACATTAAATTCTAAAATGATGTTTTCTTTACATCATAGAGAAAAAAAGATATGTGTTTACTGTTGGGTCACTTTTTTAGCAATTATTACAAGTGCCTTTTTTTTTTGTTAAAGATGTACACTTTTATTGAACTGGTCTCAAGTCAGTGTATGGGTAAGCCCGGGCTGCCTTCACACCTCCACCCAGTCCCAGGGAGACCAAAAAAGTATGTAACATTTCACAGATTTGTGTGTCATCCTTGCAGGGCCATGCTAATCTTTTCTGTATCATTCTAATTTTAGTATATGTGCTGCTGAAGCAAGCAATACTACAAGTGTCTTTATGAGCACTCTTTGGTTTTGCTGATACGTAGTACTGATTTATGGTTTCAAGTCTCCTCAAAAATTCTGAGTTTATTTATGCCATAACTATAATTTCTTGCTCACAGCAAGTTGGAGCCTATAAATTTCATGTTATCAATAGAGAGAAAGCTGTTTCCACCAACGGCATATTTTCACAGAGTGCCTCCATGGTAGAGATTAGTAGTCTCTCCCTCCTTGGATTTCTATGGAACTTACTGTTTTCAAAGCTTACTTGGCACTTAGCATTATTAATGACTTATAGTTATTATTTTTTTAGGTACATATGTTTCATCTACCATTTAGGTGATAAACTCCTAGAAGAACAGTGATATTTCTTGTCAAAAGCTTCACATTTTAATATCTTTAAAATTAAAGATAAAACACAATTATAGCCCAGAAAGAAGGAGAGAAGAGGAGCGCCAAGGGAGGGCACCAGGGTGGACGGGTGGAGGGAGGGTAATCGGTGGGACCTCACCTACTGTGCATATTGCAAGGGTGCATGTGAAATATATTAAGAGTAGAGTATAAATGTCTAAACACAACAATTAAATAAGTGAGGTGAAGGCTATGTTAACCAGTTTGATGTAAACATTCCAAATTGTATATAAAATCAGCACACTGTACCCCATAAATGCAATAATGTACACAGTTATGAGCTAATAAAAAAATTAAAATTAAAAAAAGAAAATGGGAAAAAAATAAAATAAAATGAGATTCATTGAGTGTTTATGACTGTGTATCAGGCTCATACATACACCTGGACCAATCACAGAGGATTTGGAGTTGGAAGTGGGAGGGTGGAGCAAGCATGACCAATTAAGACTGGTCCTGAGTCACCCCAACCCTTTTCCTGAGCATATAGGAAAGAGAACACCAGAACAAAGCAAGGGCTTCACCACCAACAAGGTGGGGATGGTGGTGAGCTCATCAGGAATGGCAGGTAGTAGCAGCAGCAACGGCACATGTTCATAGCATGATGACAATGGTGAAGATTTCAACAATGAGAGGATTAGTTGCTCAAACACTGGGATCTAGCACAGGGAGAGAAAATGAACAAATGTAATAGGACAAATACTGCTCAGCATGATTTCTAATACTATATGTGAATCACATTGAATTTATAAACACATATTATTACCACCAGTAAACACTCACAATATAGTCAATTACATACTTTTCTTGGCTTAATGTGCTGTGATATTATAAAATGTCTATGCCAGAGACTTTGTTGTTTCTATCAATTCTTTTATTTCCCACGTGCAGAAGACATGAGTAACAGATAGAATAAGACTTCTATTTTAAATTTGACAATTGTGATTTGATAAGTCCAAGAATATAAATTGATTAATAGTATAGACTCAACAGGTGTGCTGTAATACATTCTACTCTATTTTTTAAACGTGGATTGTTGGATTTTTGCATTATGCATTTTCCTACAGGTTTTGCATGGTAAATACTGAATAAATATCTGATGAATGAATTAATGAGTCAGTGAGTAGATGGGTGAAATGTGGAAAGCAGAGAATGTAATTCCCATGCATCAGGGAGAAAAAATATCTTTTCCTTGCCCATTTCAAGGTTCAGTTTGTGAATGAGGCATCTACAATAAAAAACAATTAGCAAGAAAAAAAGCATACAAATTTAAATTTTTGGTAAGTTTTATGTGATACAAGAGCATCCAGAAATGAAGACTCAAAGTAACAGGGAAGCCTATGTGTCCCTGTGCTTAAGTATAATGAAGAGTGGATGGTCAGACAGAAGCTTATTAGACACAGTGGGTATGATCCAATGGTAATAAATTGGGAGAGGAGAAGCCAGCAAGGCTTGTTTGTTCAGATCCATCCCTGTGTCCTTGCGTCCTCAGGCACAAGGGTATTTCTTTCCTTTGAGTAAAGGGAGAGTACCTGTGGAATAAGGGTCTTATGACCTACTTTAGGAAAGTCAGCTGGCTTTCCTATGGCCAGTTTCAGTGGCGAAGCAAGATTTCTGATACAATGGGTAGATAATGTTTTTTGTTGTTTTGTTTTGTTTTTTTGAGACAGAGTCTCACTTTGTCGCCCTCGGTAGAATGCCGTGGCATCACAGCTCACAGCAACCTCCAACTCCTGAGCCTAGGTGATTCTCCTGCCTCAGTCTCCCGAGCAGCTGGGACTACAGGTGCCCACCACAACGCCCGGCTATTTTTTTCTGTCGCAGTTTGGCTGAGGCAGGGCTTGAACCTGCCACCCTTGGTATATGGGGCCGGCACCCTACTCACTGAGCCAGAGGCACCGCCTGACAATGTTTTTATTAACAAAGTAGCATCAAGTAAGAAATTGTGATGGTGTGTACAATATGTTGAAAAAGATAATAGATACGACATGACTAGAAGGTCAAAAGATTATAACCCTTAAGCCACATATATGGATGCATCCTCATAACCTATCTAATCAATTATCTAAGGAAACTCAAAACCTAGCTTCTAGCAGCTGAGTGCAGTGGCTCACGCCTGTAATCCAAGCACTTTGGGAGGCTGAGGCAGATAGAATGCTTGAGCTCAGGAGTTCAAGACCAAACTGAGCAAGAGTGAAACCCTATCTGTACTAAAAATCGAAAAACTAGCCAAGCATTGTGGTGGGCACATGGAGTCCCAACTACTTGGGAAGCTGAGGCAGGAGGATCTCTTGAGCTGAAGACTTTGAGTTTGCTGTGAGCCACAGCACTCTACCCAGGGTGAAAGAGTAAGACTCTGCCTCAAAAAAAGAAAAAAAAGGCTCAACACCTATAGCTCAAACGGCTAGGGTGCCAGCCACATACACCAGAGCTGGCGGGTTCGAATCCAGCCCAGGCCCACCAAACAACACTGATGACAACTACAACCAAAAAATAATAATAATAGCCAGGCGTTGTGGTGGGTGCCTGTAGTCCCAGCTACTTGGGAGGCTGAGGCAAGAGAATTGCTTAAGCCCAACAGTTGGAGGTTGCTATGAGCTGTGATGCCACAGCACTCTACCCAGGGCGACAGCTTGAGACTCTGTCTCAAAAAGAAAAAGAAAGAAAGAAAAAAGAAAAAAAATAGAAGACCTCAGCTAAAGGATGTTTCAGGTATTTTATCAACTAATCATGGAGGCAATTCATTTAACAAACTTCTGGCAAAATTTTGCTATGCACGAAATGGAAATGAAGAAATTTCAATGGAGAAAATGAGACTAAATGAAATAACATAAATGAACGTCTTATACCTTTAAAAGAAATGAATCCTGGAAACAGGAGGCAGGAGAATGTAGTAGTGAAGAAGCAGGGTTCCACAGGCAGAATGTCCAAGTTCAAGTCAGTCGCCACCATATACTACCTGGAAAAATTTGTTAAGCTCTGAGACTCAGTCTATTCATCTCTACAATGAGAGATTACTTAAGTAAACACCTATTTGATAAAATTGTTGTGAGGTTATATAAAAATATCCAGCTCAGTGTATAGTACATAGTAGCTCTTAATGAATGTTAGATTTGTCTTTCTACAATGACATCTATGTATGAAAAAATTTTGTTGAGAGACTACTATGTATGTTTTCTTTTTTATTTCAGATTAATATGAGCATACAAATTTTTAGGTTACATTGTTCTCCTGTATTATATAGATCATAAGTAGATAGGGCTTTTATCCACATATTCAAATCAACCTCTTTCAGATGTGAAAAAAACTGATCAAAATTATTCCATACCTTTCAGCAAAATAAAGGAAATGGCATTTTATGAAGTAGTATTTCTACTGAATTTAGTAATCATTCTATAGCAAATTAATCTCTATAGCTTAGAGCAGGCATCCTCAAACTTTTTAAACAGGGGGCCTATTCACTGTCCCTCCGACTGTTGAGGGCCAGACTATAGTTTAAAAAAAAAAACTATGAACAAATGCCTATGCACACTGCACATATCTTATTTTGAAGTAAAAAACAAAATGGGAACAAATACAATTCACATCAACGCATGTGGCCCACGGGCCGTAGTTTGAGGACCCTTGGCTTAGAGAGTTATTTCATATGGAACAACTACCATTCTACCAGTGGCAAAATAACAACATTCCTATTTTTAAATATTTTATTCTCTTTTAATATTTTGTTTTTAATTTTACATTTTTGTGTTTGAAGTATAGGTTATCACTCTGTTACCCAGGCTGGCATGCAATGGCATGATCATAGCTCACTGTAGTGTCAAAGTCCTGGGCTAAAGTGACTCTCCTGCATAAGCCTCTTGAGTTAATGGAATTACAGGTGCAAACCATGATGCCTTGCTATTCTTAATTTCTTTTCATTTTCATCTTATTTAATCAAGAAACACCATAGATTGTGCAATATAGCAAAAGGGGCTGATAATGACCATGAATCTGATTAGAACAGAAACATGTGAACAAAGTAAACAGTCTCAGCCCCATTGGTGTTTCTTCAAGTCTTTTATGTGATCCTAAAAATGACATTATTTAAGAGAGGTGACAAAAGAGCAATAGAAAGACCAGATGTACAGATGAGAAAAGAGGAAATAAGAATGAAAAAATACAAATTTCTTACAGTGTGATAACAAGTGCCTAAATGCTATTCTTACACACACACACACACACACACATACACAAATCTCTCTTCATTGTTTAACCCCACACTTACATGATAGAAATGTCTTTTGTGGGATGCAGTTACCCCAGATCAATATTCATTCATTTATTGATGACAAATCAGAACCCTCGAGATAAACTATCAGTAGATATTTGGTTCTAGAAAAAGGACAGTCAGAAAGAAGACACCATCTTCTAGTTTTCTCAATGCCTTTATGGTGATCTTTTTGGTAGATGGCTTGAGTCAGAAATTTTTGAGGAAGAGAAATGGAACATATGCTAAAATAATAAAGCATAGTGGTTACATTAAACAGCAAAACGGTGCTGGCAAACGGTGGGGAGGGATCAGAGTAAGGAGCTCTGATTTATAGAATTTTCCAGTTTCCATAGTGTGAATATATTCACCATGCCCACTTTACGTTTGCAACATGATGTTAACTATCTCACAAAATTTTTGAAAATTTTGCAATTAGCTCTCATGAGCTAGTTCAATCCAGTCCTGGCACACCACCAATTAAAGCTATATGACCATATATCAAGTCACACGATCTCTCTGAGCTTCTCTTTCCTCTCCTCTTCTGTAAATCACAATCCCCATAATTAGTGTTATCATATCACTATATTATATTATTACTGTCACAATAATCCCCAAGGTCATCATCACCCCTGCTATGATTTCTATTATTTCAATCCCACTTACAACCACAAGATCCAATCCTTATGTCAAAGTCACCCAAAGTCTTACACCAAAGTCTCTAAGAAACACCATGGCTTTTCACCTTGTGATTAGCAAAGTTAGCATAGTCCAATATCAAAATTCAAGAGTATGATGCCTATTGTAGATCATCTCCCCAAATCTCCCTCATTATATTTATTTCTAACTCGAGAGAAGGGAGGAAGAGATCAGAAAGAAAGTAGAGAATGATCTTGGCTTTAAAAAGCCATCCTTTTTTTCTGAATATTTTCTGCCTATATCCATCTCTCCATCCATTCATCCCTTTCTCCATCTATTAAGTTAGTATTAACTGAGTAGCTACTATAAAATATGTATGGCTTTGTGCTAGACAATGAGGAGTTAATGATGGGAAAACAGGAAAAGTCACTGCCCTTGAGGAGTCAATTGTCTAGTGGAGGGAACATGTCTTCCTCCTTCCATCCCTGGCCTAGGTAAGGCTCCTTTATTACAGATTTTCATGTGCTTTTACTTCTGTTCTTCAAAACGCTCATGTATGTTTGGTGATGGTTTAATATCTGAGAAACAAATGATTAATTTGGAATCTGACAGGTAGGCAAAAGTGAGAAATGTGCTCAGAGATGAGAGCAGGCTAAGAGATAAGCAGCCAGCTATTTGGATCTGAAATTTTGAGAAGTGTCCAAGATGAGGTTTATAATTTAAGATTCATGAGTATGTAGAAATGGTCAATGAGCCTCAGGGAAAGGGATAGATTGCTAAGAAAAAGAAAAGGGGGGGAGGAGCAAGATGGCCAACTGGAAGCAGTTTCCAACAGAGGCTCCTGTCCAAAAGGAAAGATAACCTCCAGAAACTGCCCAATTGAGGTGAAGACAGGGAGCCCAGACGAGAGAGAGAAGTGATAACTGCAGGTCACCTCTGAGGCAAGCTGCGACTTCAAGAAACCAAGCTTCAGGCAGAAAAACTGAACTAAGTCGCCATTCTGAACTTCCAGGACACCCTTCCCCCCTTAACTGACCAGAAGCCTGACCTCTGCAGAAACTGGGGGAGGAGGACATGAGCAGTGCACACCCTCCCTAACTTGCAGACCAGGCAGCACCAGGTAAGAGATTCTGGGGCCCCACCGAGCCTCCGCCAGACCCCAGGACAGGGATGCCACCAGGACCTCCAAGCAGCTCCCATTCGTGCCCCACCTGGCCTCAGCCTGCCGCCAGCAGCAGCCAGGAAGTCTGCTAGGTCTCCCATGCAGTGCCGATTTGTGCCCTGACCAGCCTCAGCTTGTAGCCCACTGGGACCCCTGCCCGGCTCAGATCCATGCCCCAGGCCCATAGTCCACATCAGCCAGGAACTCCACTCAGCTGAGACTTCCCCCCAGCCCCCATTGGAACCCTGCTGGGCCTTGCCCTGCCACCAGCAGCAGCCAGGAAGCCCATCGGGACTCCTGCGCAGTGCCAATCTGTGCTCTGCCCGGCCTCGGCTGGCCCGCTGAGACCCCCGGCCTGGCTCCAATCAGTGCCACAGGCCCGCCACCCACAGCGGCCAGGAATTCCACTCCACCAGGACCCACATGCAGCCACAATTGGCACCCTGCGGGGCCTTAGCCTTCCGCCAACAGTGGCCAGGAACTCGGCCAGGACTCCCGGGCAGCGATCTTCTGTGCCCTACCTGGCCTCAGCCTGCTGCCTGCCGGGACCCCTGTGGTGCCCTCTGTGACTCGGCCCTCTGCCACTTGGCCCTCCACTTGCAGCAGCCCAGGGACTCCACCAGGCCTCAGATGGCCGCCTGGCCTGCACTGGTCGGGGACTCTTCTGGGACCCCCATGCCATGCCTCTGCCGGTCACCCACACGGAACAGGGACTCTGCCAGGAACCTGCCAGGCCTCCACCTGCCTCTCTGGGCCAGGAATTCTGGGAGCCACACAACCCACCTCCTCCCCTACCCTCTCTGCCTCTGCACAGGCCCTGCCCATCTGGTCAGGGACTCAGGAGGCTGCATGACCCGTGCCCTCCTTCCAGAGCCCTCCTCCCAGCCAGAGATTGCTGGAGACATGAGCTCCCTTTGCAAAGGCCACTGGGTGCCCTATCCCATGCCCTGCTGCTTGATCTGGGCACGCCATACTCCGGAGCTGCTTGTGCAGCCAGAACTCCCTGGGTGGGGCAGTCCCAGAGGAGCTACACAGGGTCACTCTCAACAAAGATCCAGAAACAACAGAGTGATCTTGCCAGGGTCTGATCTGGGAGACACCTCCCCAACTCTGAGGATGGTCATAGGCAACAGGGAAAAATAATCACAAGGCAGAATCAACAGAAAAACTCTGGCAATATGAATAATCAGAGTACATCAACTCCCCCAAGGAACGACAAAGTAGATACTGCACAATATCCCCTGCATAAGCAAATAGCTGAGATGTCATAAATCAGAATCAGAGTCTGGATAGTAAATAAGATGAGCGGAATGGAAGAAAAGACGGAATTAGAATTTAAAGCAGTAATCCAAAAGATGACCCAAAAGATGTCTCAAGAATTAATGAATTCAAAGACAAAATGACCAAAGATTTTGACACGTTGAGACAAGAAGTTGCAGCCCTCAAAGATCTGAGAAATACAGTAGAATCCCTCAGTAACAGAATGGAGGAAGCAAAAGAAACGATTTCTGACATGGAAGACAAAGCTTTTGAACGCTCCCAAACTTCCAAAGAGGAAGAGAAATGGAAGGCAAAAATGGATCATTCTCTCAGACAGCTCATACAAAAACATGGAAATTAAATAACCTAATGCTGAAGGATAGCTGGGTCATAGACGAGACTAAGAAGGAAATTACCAAATTTTTGGAACAAAATGACAATGAAGACACGAATTATCAGAACCTCTAGGATACTGCAAAGGCAGTCCTAAGAGGGAAATTTGTAGCATTGCAAGTCTTCCTCAAGAAAACGGAAAGAAAGGAAGTTAACAACTTAATGGGATATCTTAAGCAACTGGAGAAGGAAGAACATTCCAACCCCAAACCTGGCAGAAGAAAAGAAATAACCAAAATTAGAGTAGAATTAAATGAAATTGAAAACAAAAGAATTATACAACAGATCAATAAATCAAAAACTTGGTTTTTGAAAAGGTCAATAAAGTCGATAAACCCTTGGCTAACCTCATCAGGAAAAAAAGAATAAAATCTCTAATTTCTTCAATCAGAAATGGTAAAGATGAAATAAAAACAGACCCTTCAGAAATTCAAAAAATCCTTAATGAATATTATAAGAAACTTTACTCTCAGAAATATGAAAATCTGAAGGAAATTAACTAATACTTGGAAGCACACCACCTACCAAGAGCCAGAACCAAGTGGAAATGTTGAACAGGCCGATATCAAGTTCTGAAATAGCACCAACTATAAAAAATCTCTCTAAAAATAAAAGACCAGGACTAGATGGCTTCATGTCAGAATTCCACCAAATCTTTAAAGAATAATTAGTACCTATATTACTAAACCTCTTCCAAAATATAGAAAAAGAAGGAATACTATCCAGCACATCCTATGAAGCAAACATAACCTTGATCCCTAAACCAGGGAGAAACCCAACAAGAAAAGAAAACTATAGACCAATATCACTAATGAATATTGATACAAAAATACTTAACAAGATACTAACAAACAGAATCCAACAACACATCAAATAAATTATACACCATGACCAAGTGGGCTTCATCCCAGGGTCTCAAGGCTGGTTCAATATACATAAATCTATAAATGTAATTCAGCACATAAACAAATTTTTAAAAAAGACCATATGATTCTCTCAATTGATGCAGAAAAAGCTTTTGACAATATCCAGGATCCTTTCATGATCAGAACACTTTAAAAAATTGGTATAGAAGGGACATTTCTTAAATGAATAGAGGCCATCTACAGCAAACCCACAGCCAATATCATATTAAATGGAGTTAAATTGAAACCATTTCCACTTAGATCAGGAACCAGGCAAGGTTGCTCATTGTCTCCATTGCTCTTCAACATCGTAATGTAAGTTTTAGCTGTTGCAATCAGGGAAGAGAAGGCGATTAAGGGTATCCACATAGGGTCAGAAGAGATCAAACTTTCAATCTTCGCAGATGATATGATTGTATATCTGGAAAACACCAGGGATTCTACTACAAAACTTTTAGAAGTGATCAAGGGATACAGCAATGTCTCAGGCTACAAAATCAACACTCATAAATCTGTAGCCTTTATATATACCAACAATAGCCAAACCGAAAAAACGGTCAAGGACTCTATTCCTTTCAGAGTAGTGCCAAAGAAGATGAAATATTTGGGAGTTTACCTTAAAAAAAGGATGTGAAAGATCTCTATAAAGAGAACTATGAAACTTTAAGAAATGAAATAGCTGAAAATGTTAACAAATGGAAAAACATACCATGCTGGGAAGAATCGCACTGTTAAAATGTCTATACTACCCAAAGCAATATATAATTTTAATGCAATTCCTATCAAAGCTCCATTGTCATATTTTAAAGATCTTGAAAAAATAATACTTTGTTTTATATGGAATCAGAAAAAAAAAAAAAACTCAAATAGCCAAGACATTACTCAGAAATAAAAACAAAGCAGGAGGAACCACGTTACCAGACCTGAGACTCTACTATAAATAGATAGTGATCAAAACAGCATGGTACTGGCACAAAAACAGAGAGGTTGATGTTTGTAACAGAAGAGGGAATCAAGAGATAAATCCAGCTACTTACCATTACTTGATCTTTGACAAGCCAATTAAAAACATTTAGTGGGAAAAAGACTTCCTATTTAATAAATAGTGCTGGGTGAACTGGCTGGTGACCTGTAGAAGACTGAAACTGGACCCACACCTCTCACCACTAACTAAGGTAGACTCTCACTGGATTAAAGATTTAAACTTAAGACATGAAACTATCAAAATATTAGAAGAAAGTGCAAGGGAAACTCTTGAAGGAATTGGCTTAGGAGAATACTTTATGAGGCAGACTACCCAGGTAATTGAAGCAGTATCAAAAAAACACTACTGGGACCTTATCAAACTAAAAAGCTTCTGTACAGCCAAGAACATAGTAAGTATAGCAAACCGACAACCCTCAGAATGGGAGAAAATATTTACAAGTTATGCCTCCAACAACGGTTTAATAACCAGAATACACAGAAAACTCAAACATATTAGCAAGAAAAGAACAAGTGATCCCATCTCAGGGTGGGCAAAGGAACGGAAGACAAACTTCTCTAAAGAAGAAAGGTGCAAGGCCTACAGACACATGAAAAAATGCTCACCATCCTTAATCATCAGAGAAATGCAAATCAAAACTACTTTGAGATATCTCCTAACTCCAGTAAGATTAGCCCACATGACAAAATCCCAAAACCAGAGATGTTGGCATGGATGTGGAGAAAAGGTAACACTTCTACACTACTGGTGGGAATGCACACTAATACATTCCTTTTGGAAGGATGTTTGGAGAATACTTAGAGATCTAAAAATAGACCTGCCATTTGATCCTATAATTCCTTTACTAGGTATATACCCAGAAGATCAAAAATCACATTATAACAAAGACATCTGTACCAGAATGTTTATTGCAGCCCAATTCATAATTGCTAAGTCATGGAAGAAGCCCAAGTGCCCACTGACCCATGAATGGATTAATAAATTGTAGTACGTGTATACCATAGAATACTATGCAGTCTTAAAGAAAGATGGAGACTTTACCTCTTTCATGTTTATATGGATGGAGCTGGAAGAAATTCTTCTTGGCAAAGTATCTCAAGAATGGAAGAAAAAGTATCCAATGTACTCAGCCCTACTATGAAGCTAATTTAAAGGTTTCATATGCAGGCTATAACCCAACTATAATACAAGAATATGGGAAGGGAGGGGAAGGAGGAGGTTGTGGTAGAGGGAGGGTAATTGGTGGGGCCACACCTACAGGGCAGCTTAGAAGGGTACAGTTGAAACTTACTAAATGCAGAATACAAATGTCTTCATACAATAACTAAGAAAATGCCATGAGGGGTATGTTAAACAGTTTGATGAAAACATTTCAGATTGTATATGAAACCAGCACATTGTACCCCTTGATTGCACTAATGTACACAGCTATGATTTAATAAAAAAAAAAAAAAGAAAGAAAAAAGAAAAAGAAAAGGTAAGAAGGTAACCTAGGACTGAATCTTGAAAACCATTTCATGGTTTTTCATTTAATTATTTCATTCTCAGGTAACTGGGCCTTACTTTTCCACCTACACTATCTTAAAGTAGATTTTCCTAAACCCTCCATATCAATAAACACCTGGAGTGATTTCTTGTGTAGAGATTAATAAGACTTTAGGGTCAAACTGACCTGGGTTTGAAATTCTGTATTTGCCTCTTTCCAGCTGTGTCACCTTTGAAATGTTATTTTGACTCAGTTAGCCTCTTTAAATGAGATAATTACAGTACTTGTTATACAGTTTCTGTGAAGATCAAATAAAATTATGCATGTGAAGTACTCAGCATAACGTCTGGCAAGTAGTAATTGCTCAATAAATGGAAGCTAACTAAAAGAAACTACCTTCACAAGCATAGCCACTAACTTCACGGTGGCCAGTAGGCATGAACATAACCAGTTTACCCCCATGTTTTTACCAGTATAATTGAAATCTAGTCACTTTTTAGATGCCACTTATAATCCAACCCAGCCACAGAGTACACAAGTGCTTGGTAGTCAGAAGCATGCTTTAATTTTGCCACCAAAATCTTGTTTCTCTCATTCTGTTAGCTTATCAGGGTGGCACCTCCAGCCACATGCTTCTTTGACAATAATAATACTTCTAGTCATTTCATTCCACTGTAATGCCAAGAGGTGCAAAAAATAATAATAATTTAAGAGTTTTTATTCTGGAACTTTTGAAAATAACATTGCTATACTTGTAATTAGCACAGCATTTTCAAAAGTATAATTTTTAACAAAAACATTTTCTATGTATATGTCTGGTGGGAAAAAGTACAAAATACTACACTATACAAATAAGACACATACTAAATTAATTTATTTTGCTATGGGGACATCCATACATATTCTGAATGATAGTTTAAATCCCTCAATGGACAGAATGTGTTTACAAGAGAAAATTAATAGAGTCGGATTTGGCCTATAAATGTAGAAAGTACAGCTGTGCTAATAAAAAGGACTATTTGAGCTTTTTAGAAATAAAAAATTAAGTATATAACTATAGGCTTTTTCTTTGACATAGGGTCTTGCTTTGTCACCTGGGCTATAGTGCAGTGGCATCATCATAGCTCACAGTAGCCTCAAACTCCTGAGCTCAAGCAATCCTCTTGCTTCAGCCTCCTGAGTAACAGGGACTACAGGTGCCCAAGAATAGGCTTTTAAATCACTCTATAAGAAGCACAAGGCTACTCAAAATATGGTAAACACAACATTAGAAACAAATTTCTTCTTCAATAATGGTACTATCATGATCTCAAATTTAACTCCTCCCTGTCTCCTACTCTAAGTCCTACCTAGTCATCTTCATAAATAATGCAGACTTTACATCTTTTGTATTAACCTGGATGGAGTTGAAGCACATTCTTCTTAGTAAAGTATCACAGGAATGGAAAAGCAAGTATCCAATGTACTCAATACTAATATGAAGCCAGTAGATGATCTGATACATGCCCACATAAGAGAAAACCAATCTGATCTGATACACGCCCACATAAGAGAAATCAATTAAAGATGCGGGGTGGGGGAACAAGGGAGAGGGTAGAAGGGATGAGGGAGGGGATTGGTGTGCTCCCACCTAATGGGCACAAGGTAAGGGTATATGGCACACCTCTTGAGTGCAGGACACAACTACAACAGGGACTTTACCTAAAAAATGCAAATATTGTAACCTTATTGTTTACAGCTTTACATTAACTTGAAATTAAAAAATATAATAGTTCTTCTACAATTCCCTCTTCTTTTTTCTAACTCCCTCCATGCTCTCCATCTTTGTCTGTGCCTTTTCACATCACTTAGTCTTACTGAAATGTTCTCTTTACACATATTTCTTCTCATCACCTCTTCCTTTCCATCTATAATATAAAACTATGATCAAATAAATCCATTACGCTTTTCTTTTATTAACTGTTTTTTGTTAGGTGGGTGTTATCCATGACCCTTATGAAGGGGAGCAAAGAGATCACTCCCTGTTTACCCCCACAGTGGTTATCTTGGGTCTTCCCGGTCAACATTTCCTTTTTGCCAGGCGTGGTGGCTCACACCTGTAATCCTAGCATTCTGGCAGGTGGAGGCCTATAGATTGCCTGAGCTCACAGGTTCAAGACCAGACTGAGCAAGAGTTAGACCATCATCTCTAAAAAGTGACTGAGTGTTGTGTCAGGCACATTAGTCCCAGCTACTCAGAAGGCTGAGGCAAGAGAATCACTTGAGCCCAAGAGTTTGGGGTTGCTGTGAGCTATGACACCATAGCACTCTACCAAGGGTGACAAAGTGAGACTCTTTCTCAAAAAAAAAAAAATTCCTTTTAAGTACATAATCTAGTGATGTGCCTGACCTGCTTTGTGTTGTAAGTACCTAAATTCACTTTATTATATGGTTGCCTGCTTATGTGTTCTAAACACATATGATGAAATCCTAGTCCTAATAGAAGCAGAGTTTGTATCTTCCTGAAGCACTTCTAGAAAATCATTATATGGCTGGCTCAACTAGATATTCAAGCCCTGCACAACTGGATGCATGAAGGAAACAGAAGTAGTGGATCTCTTACAATGAAACTAGAATTTTGAGAGTGGGATGTGAAAAACCTGTGGCACAAAAGAATAAACCAAATGCGTTAGTCAGATCAGAATTTTGCTGTTATCAAATATTTCTGGAAATAAGTGGATAATTGGTTGGGTCTTAGATTCTTTTTTAAGTGCTGTTATACAAAGTACTTCATTTTAGAAACACTTTTGGTAATGGAATTTAATGCCAAGACCAAAGTGGGTTTATGACCAAATATTAAAATTTAGCATAATTCTCACTATATATGTTACTTGAGTCATTCAATAATACAAAATGACATTGGTGCTATATGCCTGAACTATGTTAGGATTTTGCAGCTTTAAGAACATTGCAAATACATAGCAGATTCCCAAACTTAATTATAGTGGTGTTTCTTAAACCCAGTGAGAAATTTATACAGCTTGTTTTCCAGGGTTAAAATTTAGATATACTATATACATTTGTTATCATCTGAAATTTTTCATATAGCATCTAAACTTGGAGAGACTTTTGGGTATGTGTGTGAGTGTTAAATTTCTTTAAAATTTCTGCTCATAATTTTAGACTCCAGAATCCTAAAAGTTACAAATTGTTTTAACCACTTCAATTTATGGAAGAGTAGAGAGGGAAAGAATTTACACAGACATGAAGTATTGTATATTGATAGTCTTGTGCTTCATCACTTTTCCCACTCTCATTGATTGATTTGATTTTTATTCACCATTACAATACAATATAAATGTAGAAACATTTGCCTAGCAACAATTTTAGCCATTAGAAAAATTTGAAATATGAAGTCAGATTTTTAAAAATAATTTATGAGGCTGGGTGAAGTGGCTCACACTTGTAATCTTAGCACTTCAGGAGACTAAGGTGGGTGGATTCATTGAGCTCAGGAGTTCCAGACCAGCCTGAGCTAGAATGAGACCCACCTCTACCAAAAATAGAAAAATTAGCCAGGTGTTGTGAGAGGTGCCTGTAGTCCCAGCTACTGAGAAGGCTGAGGCATGGGAATTGCTTGAATCCAGTAGTTTGAGGTTGCTGTGAGGTAGGCTGATACCATGACACTCTATCCTGGGCAGTAGAGTGAGACTCCGTCTCAAAATAAAATATAAAATAAATAAAATAAAATAAAATCCAGAAACAAGAGCAATTCACAGGGTAGAAATATAGGGAGGGTTTCTTGAGGATTGCTCGAAGGAGAGTGACACAGTAAATAAAGAGCTTAGATTATAAACCTGGAGGCTTTCTTCATTGAGATAAATCCCCCAGTGCACACACCTACACACTTTATGGACATGAAAGATAGGAGTCAGGTGAAGGAAGTTATAAATAAGCAAGAAGGAGTGGCTAAAATTTTTCATGTGATAATTAGTTAAAACTGAAGTCACCAGAGTAAGCTCATGTTTAGCTTAATATAGATACCTATGTGGGTCAGTAAACTCACATACATTTCATTGCTCCTCAGCTGACAGGGTCCAGAAACAATGACACTCCAATAGCAGCAAGCATACCTACACTCTAGATTTTGGTTTCTATTGCCATTCTCCAATGAAAGGAGCCATGAACTCCTTAAAAAATGGCTGATTTTAGGTCTGAGATAGAGAATATACAAGGCGAGCCTAAAGTACCTTATAGAAAAAAAGTAAGGAAATGCCCAAAACACAAATAAACAAACCCACAGTCATGTCAAAGGGACACAGGAACCACCTGAAAGAGCTCTCAAAGGCCAAAGCTGGAACAATTTGAACAACAAAATCATGCATAAGTAAAAAAATATATATATATATTTTTTAAATGGTGGGTATTCTGATGGATTTTAATGTGACAGAGTATACAAATCCTGTTGACACGATTTCAGATTCCACATTGCATCTTACCTGTAAGAAATAATTCCTTGTGAGTTTTGGTATAATATAAAAAAATTCATCATTATCTGAAAAGGGTAATAAAACACTTCTCCCTTTCCAACCTTGTATCTTTGTAAAGCTATCCTGTCTTCACATACTTCAACCAAATCATTTATAGCAACACATGGAATGTAGGAGTAGTTCTGCAAATGCAGGTGCCTTGTACTAAGCCAGACATTTAAAAAGACCTGCAAATCTATAGAACAGTGCCACTCATCTCACCAAATTATTTTTTGCTTTGGGAAATTTTTATTTAAAGGCAATTGACTTGTAATTAAAAATACGTTATTTTGTTAACAGGTAATGGCTTTGTAATTATTATATTTATAATACATATTGCAAGTCATCAATACTTCAAAATATTCTCAGTTTCAGTTTTCAATATGATAAATATCAATTGATACAACCCATGTCAATCAATGTTCTCTTGAGCTTTTGATAATGTTTAAGAGTATGAAGTGGTCCTGAGACCAAAAAGTTTAAGAATAGCTGCACTGCACCAAGAAGCTTCCTGCCATGGATGAATGATGGATATTAAAAAGGGGGCTTGGTTCGGCACCCATAACATACTGATTATGGCACCAGCCACATACACCAAAGTTGGAGGGTTTGAACCCAGACTGGGCCAGCTAAACAATGACAACAGCAACAAAAAATGGCTGGGCATTGTGGCAGGCACCTGTAGTCCCAGCTACTTGGGAAGCTGAGGCAAGCTGGGGCAAAAGAATCGCTTAAGCCCAAGAGTTTGAGATTGCTGTGAGCTATGATGCCACAACACTCTACTAAGGGTGACATAATGGGACTGTGTCTCTAAAAATAAATAAAATAAAAATAAAAATAAATTTAAAAATAAAATAAAATAAAAAGTGGGGTTGGGCCTGGTGCTGTGGTTCATGTCTGTAATCCTAGCACTCTGGGTGGCCAGCTGAGGAGGGAGGGTTGATTGACCTGAGACCAGTCCAAGCAAGAGTGAGACCCTATTTCAACAAAATAAAATAGCTGAGTTTTGTGGCAGGCACCTGTAGTCCCAGCTAGTCAGGAGGCTGAGACAAGAGGATCACTTGAACCCAGGAGATTGAGGTTGCTTTGAGTTATAGCGCCACAGCACTTTACCCAAGGAGACAAATTAAGACTCTGCCTGTAAATAAATAAACAGACAGACAGGTTGGCTTACTATTCTACTGCCAAAGTCTCAAAGAAAAGATGTACAGTATTTATCTCTGGCATGCAGTTGGTGCAAGCCTAACTTCTGCACCAGAGGTGTACCTGTGTTCTTCAGCACACACCTTCCTCTCCCCAAGGAGCCTCTCTTCTCTACAATTTATTCAGTCTCTTTCTGTTTGCATATTATTTCTTACATATTATTTCCTCTTTAAGTAAAGATAGCACTTTTTAATTTTACATCACTGCCCCCCTCACTAAGATCATCTCTCTCTCTCCCTACACTCCCCCCTCTATATTTGTTGAAGTAACTCAGTCTGATGTTTCTATTTCTTTATACTCTCTCACACTGCCCAAGAATGTGTTTTCCAGCCCAAAAATTATATGAAAAGTACCCTTTCAGAGATTAGTCAACACCTTGATATTCACAAATCTTTTGTATTTCATCTCTACTAGTTTCTCTTGACTTCAGGACAATGTCCTATTAAATACTGGTAACATTAGAGGACAATCTCATGCTTGAAAGTCTCTTACCATGTTATTTCAGACAATGCCTCTCTCTAAATGAGCACGTTCTGCTTCATTCACTGTCTTCCTCCTCTCTTGCCAATTGCTACCCATCAGCTCTTCTCTTTCTACAGTTATATTCTAAAAGAGCATCTGTACTTCCATGTCTTCACCTATCTTTTATTTTTACAACTCCTTCCAAATGATCACCTATATTTTATCTCCATTTTAACATTTTTTCTAGTCCTAAGTGCTCTTGTCTCAAAGGTCCTACCTCATCTCACATTAAATATACTAAAATGCAGGCTCGGCGCCTGTGGCTCAGCGGGCTAAGGTGCCAGCCACGTACAACTGAGCTGGCGCGTTTGAATCCAGACCGGCCCGCCAAACAACAATGACGGCTGCAACCAAAAAAAAAAAAAAAAATGGCCGGGCGTTGTGGCTGGCGCCTGTAGTCCCAGCTACTTGGGAGGCAGAGGCAGGAGACTCGCTTGAGCCCAGAAATTGGAGGTTGCTATGAGCCGTGATGCCACCGCACTCTACCCAGGGTGACAGCTTGAAGCTCTGTCTCAAAAAAAAAAAAAATAAATAAATAAATATATTAAACTGCAGCCACATTCCCTATTACATTTAAGTATTATATAAGTTGAGTTGAATTTGACTAATTAACATGTTATTTTATAGATATTTAAATACTACATGAAATATTTACTGATTTCGGTTTTGCAGTTTTGAAGTTTTAAAAATTTTTCCAGAATAATTTTAGATTGTCAAAAATGTTGTAAATAGGGCCAGTGCAGAGGCTCATGCCTGTTATCCTATCACTCACTCTGGGAGGCCAAGGCAGGTGGATTGCCTGAGCTCAGGAGTTCAAGACCAACCTGAGCAAGATCAAGACCCTGTCTCAGCTGGGCATTGTGGTGGGCACCTGTAGTCCCAGCTACTTGGGAGGCTGAAGCAAGAGAATCACTTAAACCCAAGAGTGTGAGGTTGCTGTGAACTGCGATGCCACTGCACTCCACTGAGAGTGACATATGAAAACAGAAACACTAGCCAGGAGTGGTGGCAGGTGCCTGTAGTCCCAGCTACATAAGAGGCTAAGACAGGAAGATCTCTTGAGCACAAGAGTTTCAGGTTGCTGTGAATTATGGCACCAGGGCACTCCACCTAGGGCAACAGAGTAAGACGCTGTCTCAAAAAGAAAAAAATGTAAATATAGTACATAGTTTCTATATATTCCATACCCATGTTTCTTTTATTAACATCTTACATTAGTACTGTACATTTGTCAGAATTAATGAACAAATATTTATACATTGTTATTAACTAAAGTCCATACTTTGTTCAGATTTCCTTAGTTTTTACTCAATGTCCTTTTCTGTTCCATAATTCCAACCAGAATAGCACAATAGATATAGTCATCATGCCTTTTTAAGCTCTTATTTGCTGTAACAGTTTCTCAAACTTGTGTGTTGACTTTTGAAAAATATTGGCACACCAAACTATGCAAATCTTACAGATATGAACACATTCCATTAGAGAATATCAAAAGTTCACGTTCTTTAATATCACCACTGATCTACAACACATTTGGAGCTAATTTCATATAAGGTGTTAAGTTTTGGTTGAAATTCATTTTTTTTTTCTGTAAGAAAAGCTCTGAACGTATTAAATTTATTTAGTTCTAGGAGTTTTTTGCAGAATTCTTTGGGACTTTTACATAGACATTCATGTTGCCTGTGAAAAGGAACAATTTTATTTCTTCCTTTCCAATATGTATGCTTTTTATTCTTTTTGTTGACTTATTACATTGACTAGGACATTGACAACATTGACTAGGATGTTGGTTTGGTAGGAGTGGATATCCTTGACTTATTACCAATTTGGGAAACTATTCAGTCTTTCATCATTATGTATAATGTTGGCTATGTTTTTTTTTATTATTATTATTGGATACCCTTTCTTAGGTTAATAAAACTCCTCTATATTCCTAGTTTCTTGCAAGTTTTTTTTTTTAAATTATGAATGGATGCTGAATTTTGTCAATGCTCTATTATCAATTGGATCATGTGAGGGTTTTCTTCTATAATCTGTTAATATGATATAATACATGGATTTATTTTCAAATATTGAACTAGTTTTATATTCCCAGGATAAATCCCACTTGGTTGTGGTATATTATTTTTATCATACATTGTGATATTCATCTTTTTAATATATTTTTAAGAATGATGCCCCTTTATATGATAAATATTGGTCTATACTTCTCTTTGCTTGTAGTATCATTGTCTGGACTTGGCTACAGAATGCTGGACTCAAAATGAATTAGGAAGGGTTCTGTCCTTTTCTATTTTCTATAATAGGATGTGTAGAATTAGTTTTCTTTTTATTTAAATATTTGATAAACTTTGCCAGTTAAATTATCTGTCTGGATATTTGGAAGACTTTAACTAGGAACTCTATTTATTTAATAATGATAGGATTATTCAGGTTATTTACTCTTATAAAGTATGTTTTAAAGAGTTAATCAATTTCATCTAAGTAATCAAATGTATGCCCATAGTCATTTATGACTGCTGTCTCCAACCCTTGCATACCAGTCTGTGGCCTGTTGGAAGCCAGGCCACACAGCAGGAGGTGAGTGGTGAGTGAGTGAGTGAAGCTTCATCTGTATATACAACTACTCTCCATGACCATCATCACCACCTGAGTTCTGCCTCCTGTCAGATCAGTGGCTGCATTAGATTCTCATATACTCCAAACCGTAAACTGCACATGTGAGGGATCTGGGTTGCTCATTCCTTATGAGAATCTAATGCCTGATGATCTGTGGTGGAGATGTAATGTACTTGAATCATCCTAAAACCATCCTTTCCCCACCCATTCTGTGGAAAAATTGTCTTCCATGAAGCTGATCCCTGGTGCCAAAAAGGTTGACGATCACTTATTTATAGTATTCACTTATTGCCCTTATTGTCATCTTAATGTTAGTGGTGACTACAGTGATATTTCCTCTGTGTTTTTTTATTTTATTTTTTCCTTCAAGTCTATGTAAGACAGATTTATCAATTTTATTTATCTTTTCATAAGAACAGCTTTAGATTTCATTGTGTTTCTCTATTGTTCCCTATTTTCAATTTAACTGATTTCTATTTTTTATTACTCCCTTCCTTCTGTTTCATTTGAATTTATTTTGTTCTTTTTCTAGTTTCTTAAGTTAAAAATTATTGATTTGAGAACATCCTTTATTTTCAATATAATCACTTAATATAAATTTTCCTCTAAGCATTGCTTGAGGTGTATACCATAAATTTTCTAATTTCCCCTGAGACTACCTCTATATCAGATGAATTATTTAGAAGTGTTATGGTTGAATTTTTTATAATATTAGTAATTTTCCATTGTCTTCATATTATTGACTTCTGGTTTAATTCCATTGAAGTCAGACAATGTACTTACTATTATTCAATTTCTTTAAGGCTGTTAAGGTTGTTTTATGACCCAGGATTTGGTCCATCTTAGTGAATGTGGCATTTTTAGTAGAAAAGAATGTGTGTATTCTGCTGTCATTTGGTAGAGTGTTCTACAAATGTAAGTTAAACACTATTGGCTGATGGTGGTGCTCACTTCTTCTGTATCTCTACTGAGAGAGAGGTGTTTAAGTCTCTAACTACATTTGTGGATTTGTCCATTTCTCCTTTTGGTTCTATTATTTTCAACTCTATGCATTTTGAGGTCCTGTTGTTACTTGCATACAGATTCAAGATTATTATGTCTTCTTGGTGAATTAACTCTTTTATCATTATTTAATGTCATTCTTCATCTTTGGTAATTTACCTTGCCCTGTAATCTATTGTGTCTTATATTTGTGTCACCATTACAGGTTTATTTTGATTAGCTATTGCATGATACATATCTTTTCCCATCCTTTTCCTTTTATATTAACTATTTCATTACATTTGTAGAGGATTTCTTATAGACAGCATGCCTCTGAAATTTTTTTTAAAAACTCCATTCTGACAGAAGAGCGGCAAGATGGCCAATAGAGGCAACTTTTGCCAGAAGCTCTTGTCCAGTAGGAGAAAAATTAGACTTAAATGAACTCAGAGAAGTTGAAATTGGGGAGTTGAGCACAAGGGGAAGAAATCAAAGTGCATATCATCCCCACTGAGACAAACTGGGAGGGTGAGAAAAAAGAAGAAAGATAACAGAGATCAGGTATGAAGCTACTATACTGAAGGTGCCTGGTGATGAAGGGTACAGAAGACCCCTGCCCCAAACAGGAGGCCCTTTTGGGCTTTCTAGGAGTGAGCAGGGAAGAAAGGACCTCCTACCTTACCCCATGGGAGGAGCTGTGATGGCTGAGTTCTCCTGCACCTGGGAATTTCTACATCTGAGTCCCCATCCTGCCCAGTGCGAAAGTGAACAAATATTCTCTCTGCAGTCCTGAGCCTACCTCCCATTCTTCCTCCTCTCTGGCTGTCAGGTGAGCTGTCCGATAGGTTTCCCCCTGAAAAGGCCAATGTGTTTGGTGAGTTCTCTGAGGGACCTCTACATTGTATGGGCTGCTAAACTGAGCTTCCCCTGATGCAACAGCAAACAGTGGTGTTGCAGTTCTAACTCTGGTGTGGTGTGGTCTTTCCTGCCTCTCCCTCCTAATATGGGAGGACCCTTCCCCAGCCCTCTGGAGAGCCCATGTCTGATGTTTATGCCTGGCAACAACTAGCAGCTTGTAGCTTCCCTCTTTGCAAGTTGGAGAGAGACTGACCCAACCTTAGGCTACCAGCACTGGGAAGGTCCAGGAACTAGACCTGTTCCTTAGCCATGGGTGACAGCTGTATTTTATCTAGTCCACAGCCAGGACTGGGGAAGGGGGGAAAGGACAACAGCTTTTCTGAACTTTTTTGTGTGAGTATTGCTCATGCTTCCTGAGTGAGCTTAAATGTATCTCTTGGTCAGAACTGTCTCTGGATTCTTGTTCTCCAGCCACCAATGGCTGGAGATGCAGGTTGGCTGCACATTTGAATTTGTTTGCATGGGGGAGTGGGAGATTGGTGCAGTGAAGAGCAGGGATAGTGGGTCTATCCACAGATTCCCTTCCTACAAATGTCTCCAGCAGGGGCAGAACTGCAGCTGTTTGAATCTTCATGCAGCAGAGGCTCCAGCAAAATACTGCAGCTCCTTTGAGCTGAGTGGAGGACAGGCTGACACCAGGATAGAATCAGGTTGTGCTATCTAAGCAAGCCAGCCCTCAAAGAATCTCACTGCAACCCTGAAGGAAGCTTCACAAAGCTATAGCAGCAGGCCACAATCACAAGCTCTAACTCATTGGTGAAGGTGTGATTAGCAGCTTGTCCTAGGGCCTCCAGATCTGGTCTCACCCATCTAGTTTTAGTTGCCAAATATGTCTGCACATTGCTACCTAAGAGTCCCAAATTAGATTATCTCTCAGTAACTATTCAGGGACAACCCAAAATTTCAACTAAAAAAGTATAATTAATTTTTTTATTCTTTTCTTTTCCTTTTTTTTTTTCTTTAAGACAGAGTCTTACCATGTCTCCCTCAGCAGAGTGCCATGATGTCACAGCTCACAGCAACCTCAAACTCCTAGGCCCAAGGGATTCTCCTACCTCAGCCTACCAAGCAGCTAGGACCACAGGTGCCCACCACAATGCCCAGCCATCCCTTTGCTGCAGTCATCATTGCTGTTTAGCTGGCCCAGTCTGGGTTCAAACCCACCAGCCTGAGTGCATGTGGCCAGCACCTTACCCACTGAGCTATAGGCACTGCCCATAATTAATATTTTTTTAAATGCTTAAAATACTCATGGAGAGGAGACAGCAGAAGAATTCTAACAACATGAAAAAACCAGAACAGATCAACTTCCCCAAGAGATTATAAAGGAGATACAGCAGAAAAAACCATCAATAGAGAAATTGATGAAATGTCAGAAATAGATTTCAGAATATGCAGGGCAAATAAGATGATTGGAATTAAGGAGAAGATCTAAATAGAAAACAAAAAAAAATAGTTAACCCAAAAGTGGTCTCAAGAAATTAAAGAATTTAAAGACAAAGTCACCAAGGATATGAATATAATGAGGAAAGATATAGCAGAGCTTAAGAAATTGAAAGAGGCACTCAAGGAGCTTTGAAACACAGTAGAGAACCTCAGTAATAGAGGAGAACATGGAGAAGAATTTCAGAAATTGAAGACAAGACTTTTGAACTATTCCAATCACTCAAAGAGGCAGAAAAAAGGAGAACAAAAACAGAATATTCCCTGAAAGAGGTATGAGATTATTCCAAAAGATCAAACATTTGAATTATAGGAATCCCTGAAGGAGAAGATAGTCCTAAAAACACCAAGGTTCTACTTCAAAACCTCACAGTGGAGAATTTCCAAAGCATTGTGAGAGACACAGAAATTCAGGTATTAGCTAGTTTTATTTTTATTTATTTATTTATTTTTTTGCAGTTTTTTGGCTGGGGCTGGGTTTGAACCCCTCACCTCCAGCATATGGGTCCAGCGCCCTACTCCTTTGAGCCACAGGCGCCCCCAGATATTAGCTAGTTTTAGAACTCCAGGATGACATAATCCAAACAAAGCATCCCCTAGACACGTTTTAATTAACTTTGCCAAAGTCAATATCAAGGAGAAAATCCTACAATCAGCTAGGCATAAGAAAAGTCTTACCTACAATGGGAAAAATATCAGGATAGCCGCAGATCTTTCAGCAGAAACTTTTCACACCAAAAGAGGATGGTCATTGGCTTTTAACATTCTTAAACAAAACAATTTTCAGCCCAAGATATTGTATCCTGCTAAACTGAGTTTCATTTGTGATGGAAAAATCAAATATTTTACTGACATGCAAATGAGGAGGAAATTTGACATAACAAGACCAGCTCTACAAGAAGAACTCAGACCCTTTCTTTGTAATGACCAGCACAATGGTCCATCATCAAAGTAAACACACTCAGAAATTAAACAACAAAGCCAAGCTTCCATAATGATGCAAAGGAGAAAAATAAGCTCTGGACCTCTGAAAAATGTGATGACCAAAACTCCACCAAGCCTATCAATTTTCTCAATACATGTGAATGGCTTGAATTCCTCACTAAAGAGGTAAAGGCTGGCTGAGTGGGTACAAAAGCTCAAGCCCAATATCTGCCAGCTCCAAGAAACACACCTAACCTATAAAGATAAAATAAGACTCAGGATGAAGGGATGGAAAATAATAATTCAGGCAAATGGAAATCAGAAAATAACAGGGGTTGAGATCTCATTTGTAGATACAATTGGATTTAAACCAACAAAAATTAGGAAAGATAAAGATGGATACTACATACTGGTCAAAGGAAGCATACAGCATGAAGAAATTTAATAATTACCTTTTACATACCCAGCCTCAATATTCCTCAATACATAAAACAAACCCTAAATGATCTGAACAATATGATATCTTCCTGCACAATAATAGTTGGAGATTTTAACATCCCTTTGACAGTACAGGACAGATCCTCCAAGCAGAAACTAAACAAAGAAATAATGGACTTAAACGTGAAGTTAGAACAACTGTACTTAATAGGCATATACAGAACATTTCATCCTAACAAAACTGAATACACATTCTTCTCATCAACCCATGGATCATCCTTCAAAATTGACCATATCTTAGGACACAAATCTAACCTCAACAAATTCAAAGGAATAGAAATTATTTCTTTTTATTTATTTATTCACCTATAAATCATTCTTCATAGCTTTTGTACCATCAAGGAATAAAAGTTAAACTCAAGAACAGCAGAAATCTTCATACTCAAATAAAGTCATGGAAAGTAAATAACTTATGCTGAATAACAGCTAGGTAAAAGACAAAATTAAGAAGGAAATTATTAGATTTCTTGAACAAAATGATAATGAAGCCACAAATATCAAAATCTGTGGGATACTGCAAAGGCAGACTTAAGACGACAATTTATAGCATTAGATGCCTTCAACAAGAAAACAGAAAGAGAACAAGCCAACAACCTAATGGGCCATCTCAATAAACTGGAAAGGGAAGGACAATTCAACCCCAAACCCTGTAGAAGGAAAGAAATAACCAAAATTAGAGCAGAGTTAAATGAAACCATGAACACAAGAATCATTCAGAAAATCACAAAACAAAAAGTTAGTACTTTTCAAAAGCTTAATAAAATAGATGAACCCTTGGCTGGACTAACCTGAAACAGAAAGTAAGATCTCTAATAACTTCAATCAGAAATGAAAAGGGGGAAATAACAACAGATACCACATAAATACAAAAGATCCTCTATGATTACTACAAAAACAAACAAACAAACAAAAAACCTCTATGGGCTTGGTACCCAAAGCTCAGTGGTTAGGGCGCCAGCCACATATACCCAGGATGGTGGGTTCGGACCCAGCCAAGGCTGCTAAAAAACGATGACAACTACAACAACAATAACTACAACAAAATAGCCAGGCATTATGCCATCACCACTTTGACAGTTGCACAAACACCAAAAATAAATAAATGGGACACGATGAAGCTAAAAAGCTTCTGCACAGCTGAGGATACCACAACTAAAGCAGACAGTCAACCTTCAGAATGAGAGAAGGTATTTGCATGTTACAAATTTGACAAAGGGCTGACAGCTAGAATCTACAGAGAACTCAAATTAATCAATAAGGAAAGAGCAAACAACCCACTTCATAAGTGGTCAAGAGACTTGAACAGAAACTTATCTGAAGATGGCAGACAAATGGTCAACAATTACATGACAAAATGCACATTGTCTCTAATCATCAGAGAAATGCAAATAAAAACCACTCTGAGATATCACCTAACTCCAGTAAGATTAGCCCACATCACAAAGTCCCAAATCTGCAAATGCTGGCATGGATGTGGAAAGAGGGAAATACTTCTACCCTGCTGGTGGGACTGCAAACCAGTACAAACTTTATGGAAAGAAGTATGGAGAATTCCTAAAGAACTAAAAGTAGATCTTCCATTTGATTCCACAATCTGATTATAGGTATTTACCAGAAGAACAAAAACCATTTTACCATAAAGACATTTGCACCAGAATGCAAATCAGCTCAGTTCACAATTGCCAACTCAGGTGCACATCACTCACGAATGGATTAACAAACTGTGGCATGTATATACCATGCAGTGCTATTCAGTCATAAGAAAATACAGAGACTTCATATGAAAGTTATAAATTAGCTTCATATTAGGGCTGAGTACATTGGATACTTTTTCTTCCATTCTTGAGATACTTTGCTAAGAAGAATATGTTCCAGCTCCATCCATGTAAACACAAAAGAGGTAAAATTCTATAAGTATAAAATTGCTCTAAAATTAAAAAATATATATTTTTATAAAAGATAATGTCTGCAAATTTCTACTTAATTTTTGCTCTATTTCTCCATTTTAAACACAAGTTTTTAAAACTCTGGTAAGAAATGAAGTGCTGTAAGGGAGTATATTATTTGGTTTAATTCATATCTATGATCTCTTTTATTATTAGAACTTTTGGAACCTTATGCCACATCCTTCTCTTTGGCTTTCAAAATGCTTCAGACAATCATGACACAAAAATAAGGACTAGAAGACAGAGGCTGTAGTAAGATACTTTGTCAGTTAAACAACAACCAATTTTGGCCAATCAATAGAGGCAAAATAAAGTGATGTATTGGAAAGACCAGGCAGCTCACAGATTCTAAGGTAAAGCTACCCAAGCCTTATAAAGGATGGGAAGTAGGCAAGTTGAACACAGGCAATGGGATATGTTGCCTTCTCTTCAGAAAACTAGAAAGGAATTAGCTCCTACTCTTGCCATTCTTAGAGTGATTCTGCTCAAAGCTCAAATTCTCAGAGCAAAGATAGTCTGGATGACCTCAGATGAATCATGTGACCACTGTCAGGCAGAAAAGAGCAGAATCTCTGATGTTTTTGGTTGGGTTGGCCAGAAACATCAGCTGCCCAAGTTCCTTCAAGGAATTTTACAAACCAAAGGGAAGCTTGAGTCAAGCAGGGCATTTAGGCCCACGCATCCTGAAACAGAGGACAGAGAAGGAAAATTGCAAAGCAGGGAGGTACGACCCTCAGAGAGGAAGCTTCAAGATTTGTCCTCAGCATTGGGAGGACACAGAGTAGATGCCTAGGAGGTCTTCTGAGAAAGGAGTATCCAAAAGAAGTAAGTATGGAAAATCCCAACTAACTTGCAATTCATCCATGAAGAGAAGAGCCCATTTGGTCTGCGTGGTGGGTGGTATGTTTTCTCTTTATTTCCTTTTATGCAAAACTTATTTTTAGAGTAGTTTTTTTCTCTTTTAGACTATGCACAAAACCATGAATGAAAAAGAAAAAGTATGTTCAGTCTTGGGCTTGCTCCCAGTGATCAGCAGTAGTTATTTTGGTGTTGAGCGTTTCAGTGATGGCCTCTAGGTACACAATGTGCAGGCTTCCAGAACTGAGTGTTACAGATGCTTCAGAAGCTTTGGACACAGGACAGATTCTGAAAAGGAACCTTCCCAAGGCCCCAGCTTTTAAAAACATAGACCCAAGAAGGGGCAGAGCAGAAAGGGCATTTGCTGGCATCATTATCACTGTGCAAGTCAGGGCTGTGACAAGCTCCACAATTCCCTGGCTCTTTGGCTCCTCCCCTAAATAAAAGCTTTCATGTCAAGTTAGACAGATAACCCTGGAAACCAGTGGCCAGTGTACCAGTCCATCTTTTCTGATAACCTAGCAGACTTCCCGATCATTCCATCAGTGACCTTAATGCCAAAAAGCCAGCTGCAGTAAGTAATTTTTCCCATTTTGACTGTACAATGGACCATAATTGGCAGATACACATCCCACGAATCAGCTTCTAACCTATGATTTCGGCTTCCATCAACAAATGCTTCCAAACTGCCAAGCGTATTCCATCTGAGCAATCACCTTACTCCTGGCATGCAAGCATGCCACTTCCTGTTCTGAGGACCGGAGGAGGAGACGTTTATGGCTAGCGGGAGTCAGCAAACTCGGTGTGAAATGAGACTGGTGGAATTCGGACTTAAAATGTCTTCCTATAATTTTAAAACAAACCATTTCCAAATGATAACGTAGGACCAGGGATGTATTTTCCTCATTGAAAACTAAGATGTTTAATGGAAAGGAAAATGCCAAATCTTTAGGGAAAATTACTGTTACAAAAATTATATTCCACCTTTCTAAGCATAAGTCAATTCTATTTCCTAGACCTGTTCAAGGGATAGATAAGATGCCAGCCAACCTTGTGATGTTCTATCTACTAATTTTCTACCACCAATGCTTGCTGAAAGTACCACAAGAGGATTCCTGGAATTCCAAAAAAGGCCTTGGGGTTCTTTTCCTTTCAAAATCTTACCATTATTGCTATAAACTGCTCTATGATAGCATTCCAGAAATGAATCAAAAATATTTTTTCTCATATTTACATTGTAGTGAGTACTACCCTTGCCTTCTTGTAACTATAAAGTCCTTGAATTCTTGTTTCCTTTCACAAAACTAGTCAAAGCAAAACACAAACAAAACCTTCAAACCCAAAGAGAGGTGAAGTTTCTTTATGACACATTGAATGTACTCAATACATTTTTTTCAATTAATTTAAAAATGAAAGTATCTGTAACACTAATATAATTTTGTCTATTAAAAAACAGCTGAATTTGTTTTGGCTGTACGCCTCAACTTACCCCCACAATCCCCCAGCACACATGTGGCAAAATTAAGTAAAGAACCTTAAATGCAATAAAAGGAATAGGACTTACTTTCTTTAAAAGCCATTTATAATCACATTATAAACCCAATATGTGTTTAGAAAGCATTATTTTGCAATTTCTTTTCTGTGGTATTCAAGGTAATGATGTGGGTTTGAAAACAGTAATGACTAAGAAGTAAATGACCACAACATCTTGCTGTTTGTAAAGTTTCCAACAATCAGCAAGACTCTAGACTGAATGATAATAATTTATAAATAGCTAGACAACCAAAACAGCTTTTTCAAAATTAACTCCTTGAAAACTAGCTTATAGGGAAGTTCTGTGACATGGGAAACACAAATAATTTTGTATCCATCCTAAAATCACACCTTGGGGCTGGTTAACAGGGAGGGTTCAAAGCACTGAAAAGAGAGAAGAGAATCCAATCCCTTTAATTTCCTCTTCCTACACCTAACGGTTGCCTCTCCTCTTTGCTCAGGCAGGGTGATGGCAGAGCTCCCTGTCTTTCTCTTTTTCTTAAGAATGAATTTACCCACCATCTTGTGTTAGGGAAGCACACAAAGTTCACAACTTGGGAGCAGGTAGAGTTTTGCTATCCTGGAAGTATCACACTGATGATGTGGTTGAAGTCAGCAAGACTACAGAAGCCAGAGCGAAAAACAAGGGACCGTATCAGTTATGACAGTTTTTAAAAATTCTGCCAGCCCCACTGGCAGGGCGGGCAATGGCCTGTAAATATGACACATCTGCAGGTGTATACAGGGTTGCCCAACTGCTTTGCTCAGTGTTTTTACACATTAATTAGAACCAAAGGATTTAATATATAGATTCTCTTTCTTATCTCTTTCTTTTCTCCTCAAGAATATCATTTCTGAAGCATCTTCTTTCTAAGAAAAGACAGGGTGCACATGTACTAGTTCACAGGAGTGTGTATGAGTGTGTGTGGTGTGTGTGTGGTGTGTGTGGTGTATGTGTGTGCACGTGTGTGTGGTGTGTGTGTGCACCTGTGTGTGGTGTGTGTGGTGTGTGTGGTGTGTGTGTGCGTGCGTGCGTGTGTGTGTGCGCGTGCGTGTGTGTGTGTGGTGGATGTGTGTGCTCGTGTGTGTGGTGTGTGGTGTGTGTGTGTGCGCGCGCGTGTGTGGTGTGTGTGTGCACGTGTGTGTGGGGTGTGGTGTGTGTGCGTGTGTGTGATGTGTGTGTGCATGTGTGTGTGCGTGTGTGTGATG